>JAPYZJ010000308.1:0-104907 GCA_030522765.1 Ophioninae sp. B BG-2022a
TCGCGCCCCAAGTGCGGCTTCCCTCCTTTTTTCTTCTCTTAAAATCTCTCTCCTCCCCCCCCCTCTTTCGCAGAGCTTCAGAGCTTCCTCTCGATATATCTTATCTCTTCTATTTTTTTTTCTCGACAACCCTCGTAACACGTAATATCCTACATCGATTCATTAAGCCCTTTGATCCTGCGGAGTACACAATCTTTCGCAGGGAAATTACGTGGTAGCTCGTCCTATCGCCTTTCGGTACGGGACGAGGGAAATAGAACGAAAGTTCGTGGCAGGTGGGACAGGGGGAGATGGAAAATGTCGAGAAAAAGAAGCCTGGGTTAAAGTGGAAATAAGAGTAAGAAGAAACCTTGGTGACGTGGAGTGATCGAGGCACGAGAAAATCGAACGAAACTAGAGAGCGAGAGAGATAGATTTATTATTTTCTAGATATTGGGGAAAATTTTATATTGTAGAAAAATGATTAACAAAATAGTAAAATTGGGGTGGGGTAGGAAACCCGAATTTCGATTGAACAGATGGCTCAAAATTCCGAATTTTAATAGTCCGAAACTAAAAATTTTACAAAGGTTTACGAAATTTTTTTTGGGTTTGTTTGGGTTCGTTAGTTTGATTTTAAACCCTTGATTTTAAACAAACACTAAACAAAGCCGAGAATTTACGAAATTTGTAGTTTCGGTAAATTCAAATTTGGAATTTTGAGCTTTCTGGTCAATCGAAGTTCGGGTTTTCTATCCAACCCTGTAAAATTTCAAGCTTTTCTCGTATCATTACAGTGCGATTTCATGGTGACAGTTTTTTAGATTTTTAGGCCATTAGATCGAAATTAGAGAAGGAGGGAAAGAGAGAAAAGGAGAGAGATGATGATAATGGTAGTTGTTATTATGCCCTAGTAAAAAACAAGTAATTTAGGATAAAACAAAATTTTCAACAAAGTAGAGATCTAAAGTTTCACAAAATTTATAACTAAATAAAAACGTAACTAAGTAACCAAAAAAACGCAATTTTAACCAAAAATAACCAAACAAGCAAGAATCTTCTAAAAAATATCAATTCAGTCTCAGCCCAAAAATTGACCGAGTATGAGCTTAACCCATAACTTCAAAATAAATTCAAAATAGATAAATGATAATGATACAGATGAATTTTATTATGCCGTAGTAGGGCAATTTAAGATAAAACAAAAATGTTTACAAAATAGAGATGTATAATTCAACGAAATAATAACTAAATAACAATATGAATAATAATACCAAAAAATACAATTTTAATTGAAATAACCAAATATAGAGGAATAGAGAAAAAGCGAGAGACAGAGAGAATGAGAAAAGGGAGGGCAGAGAAGGAGAGATTGAAAACGACAGGATGATTTCTTTCTCTTTGCTGTCGTATGCTCTCTCTCATTCTCTTTCGCTCTTTATTTCCCTCTAAAGGCTCCGAGCTCGAAATTTCTTCCGGTATCGGCCTCTCGTCGACGACGAGATTCATTTCCGGTTTGCTATATATACTGTACACACACTCACTCAAATACAGAGAGACACATATACAGGGTGTCCCAGCTAAGAATGTCATCACTGAATTGGGGTGGTAGGGGGTGAAATTCTAAGACGATTGATATAAGCATGTATGGGTCTCGGATCAAGCCCTGAATTGTTATTAATTTTTTACGGCAGCCAATCGGACGCGGCACGTACGTGTCGCTCGCCGGCGTAGGCCCGTCCGGGCGCGTCTGATTGGCTGCCGTAAAAAATTAATAACAATTCAGGGTTTGATCTGAGACCCATACATGCTTATATCAATCGTCTTAGAATTTCACCCTCTATCTCCCATTTCAGGGATGACACTCTTAGCTGGGACACCCTGTATATTTTTTTCTGAAGCAACGCACGGTTGTCTGTATCATGCTAAAAGCGTAGTACGTACCCATCTGGGCTGATACGACGCTGCCAATGTGTATTTTTCTCCGGGCGTTTTATCATCATTTTCTCGTTCCCCACACAAGGCGACGCCGAGTACGCGCGTCCCCTTTTTAATATACAGAAGAGCGGCAATTGTTACGGATCTCTGGCAAAGAGCTTCACGTATGCAAAGCGTTTCTTGCGAGCTCGCAACGGAACACAATATTGTACGAGAATTTAATTTTCTACGCGCGGGAGACGCGACACACTCTGTGGAACAATACACAGCAGCGAGGAATGTAAAAATAGAGAAACAAACCAACAACAAAAAAAAAGGCAATAATGCACCCGTGCGCGCGCGCACTTTGGTTTCGCCAGATCCTGCTGTTCCGAAAGTTTAAGGGTTCGAAGCAAAACCTTCGCCAACTCGTGGATCGCGACGCAAAAAAAAAAAAAAATTCGTAACTTTGAAGGTAGTAGGAGAAATACGGCCAAAATGATATATATATACGGGTGTAACGATACACCAGCTGTTTTTCAAATCGGAAGGTTTTTTTTCGTTATTTTAGTACTCTTGTTTGTTTATATAAAGTCAATTTTATTTTTTATTATATATTAATCCTACATTTATTTTTTGTTTTGGATTGAGCCACTTTTTGTTTATTTTTGTAGTTAACTTTTTATTTGTTTTTTTGCATATTACTCTCATAATTTTATTTAATCTTAATTTCATCTAAAATAACTTGAACTTCATCTAATCTAATTAAAATATAATATTCTTATATCTAATCTTAAAATATAATAAATATTTATAAATCTAATTAAAATATAATCTCTTATATCTAATCTTAAAATATAATATATCTGTACGAAAAAAGGGTGATTTTGAAGACATTCGAATAATCGAATTATTCTGTACTCGTGATGAATTATTTGATTGATTAAATTTTAAAGATCAAGTTTTCCAATTGATGAGATATGTTGATTAATAATTCCCCTACTACTTTAACTACCCCACAAGATCGACGATTTTCATACAGTCTCGTGTAGTTAAAACAAAAGGAAAAAAAATCGTTTACGATCGGTTAGATCGTCTCATTCGCCTCTATTTCTTCGAAGCAACCCCCGAGGAATGCAATAATCGCAGCTTTTGGCTTTACCCGTTTTGAAGAGGGCACAGGGAAACTGTCGAAATCTCGGGTCCGAGTGTACGGCTGTAAATAAATCATTAAAAAATCGATAGGATCGTCCGCTGGACAGTGGACGATAGCCAAGTGTCCGAAGAAGCTTGCGGCCACCCAACCGACTGTTGACCCAATCCGAAAATCTCGTCGTATTCGCTGTCGCCACTCGGGGCGTCCATAAATCAACTTATCTCTCGGAATTCTTCGATCATTGTCGGGCGCATTTATTTACGAGGTGAACAATAAATGCGCTCGACGTTGCGTCCAAAGGGGAGAAAATCTTGGGTCCTTCTCTCAGTTGTAAATCAGGTCGACGTAACGAGGTTAGGAGTACTTCCTTCTCGATCTGCCATTTTGTTTTTTTTTTTTTTTTACGTTTTTCTGTCTTTTTCTCTTTTTCTCTCTTTCTGTTCGTACGTCTCTCGGACAATTAATTATTTTTCCGAAAGATTGCTCCGGTGTCCGAGACACACGTGTATGTCCTCTTAAAGCTCCACTTGACGAAGATTCGTTCTTGGCCGGTTTAATGAGCCTGAGTCTCTTCTCCTGGCCAAGCACATGCGTTCTTCGATTTTACCCTTCTCGACCGTCCCTCACCGGATATCGTTACACACTCACGTGTTCACACACACTCGTCAAACGTTCACTAGTAAATTGGCCGTAATTCATTGTTTCACGCGCATTCGCGAACCCAAATTTTCTTGCTCTTTGGGCCCCATTGTCGGTTCTCGTCTCGACGGAAGACAGCCGCAAATTCTTGGCAAACAACCGAGATTCGATATCGCACCTTTTCTATATACACTCGAGAGCTGACTATTCTTCGTGAATTCACGTCACCGGTGCAACCCCGGTGTATTATTAAGGTTTGGCTTGTTGTCGACTATTCGACGTTTATCCACGTCTCTATTGGGTTAAGATTATTTCGGTATCCATCTACATGGGAGTATACAATTTTTATCGTTTCGAAACTGATCACTGAAATCAACGATTAAACATTGCTATTTTCGATCTTTTTTTTTTAATTGCTATGTTATTTTTATAATTATAAATAATAATATAATAATATTTTAATAATTGTGGCAACCATGGTTAGTATGGTTTTTTTGCTGCTTTTACTGTTACTGTTATAATAATGATATTTACTATTTTTATGAATTTATAAAAAAAATAGATTTTCATGCATTCATAGAAATTTCATGAAAATATTTATTTATAAAAAGATCGATATATGAATATTATCATAATATTAAAAATGTGAAAATACATATTCATTATAGAAATATATGAAGTTATTGTCATTGTTGTTGTTATAAATATCATTTATATTGCTCCAGTTTTTTTTTTTGTCTTTTTGTCATAGTAAAGCGTATCCTATGAAGTTTCTATGCCAATTTTTTTAAATGAGAAATATTTATAACTGACAAATATCTAGCAAATCGCACAGTGATCACTCCTGCTTGGGAATGAATAATCTGAAATCGAAAAACAAAATGAATTGACTTTTCGAATCGTATTATCTCGTCTTCAATCAAAGGATTTAATAAAACAAATATTTTTCGATAAATGGTCGCCGATCGAATGTGATTGTCGAAATTTTGGTGAAGAAAAGAAACACTCAATTTTCTAGTTTAGTCTTTTTGAGATATTTCGGTGAATAATTGTGAAAACGTTATTCCGAAAATTGTGCAAATGTTTGGGTTTAAATTCTATGGGGGAAAACTCGAAAGAGAGAAAGAGAGAGAGAGAGAGAAAAGAGAAATAGTAATAGAGCTCCAATCGAGGGGGGGGGGGGATACGACAAAAGGGGTTGGGAGACCTTTAACTCAGGTCTCTGTTACGAGGATAGTAAAGTGCGAGCTTTTTGGCGATCCTCCAGGAATCTGTATAAATACCTACGGGAGTCACCGTTCTTATTTTCCCTCTCTTCACCTACATTTTTTGTTCTACAGATTCATCCTCCACGCATCTTTCTGACTTTCTCTCACTCTCCTTTTTTTTTTTTGCAAACTGTATACTGTTTTATACTCATGTACTGATTTATAATTGTTCAAGTTTCAGTTACATTTTTTGTAATTTTTTTGCATTGTAAAACCTCTCGTTTTTTCGTTTTTATTCCATTATTTATTATTTTGTATTATTTCGTTTCAAAGTACTAGTATGCATTGACTTGCCTCAAGTTTTCGACTGAGGCATAAATACATTGTCATTATCATTATTATTTCTATTTCTCTTTTTTTTCCCTTTCTCTCTCTCTCCTCTTTTTTATTTTTATTTTTTATTTTTATTTTTTATTTTTTCTCCCTCCATTCTTAATTCTTGGAATTTTTTTGTTGATTTTGCCAAGTACATTGACCGTTGCATATTTGGTAATGATCCCAGTAAAATCGATGTTTAAAGTGCATCAGCCTTGATATTATTATTTTTCCCCTGCATTTTCGCAGCTAACGTTGATCCCCCTCGAGTCTCGTATTTCTCGATCAAAAATTTTTTCTCTCCCTCGCGAATGAAAATTACGATTCGTTACTTTGCTCGCGTGCTTTGCCGTTTCTTGGCGCTAAGAGTCACCGAAATTTAGTCCCCGGCGCAATTGCAAAGACGAATTTATTCGACTTTGCAATCCGTTTGATCGTCACGACGAGCACCGTTTTGTTCGCCATTTCTTTTTCCATTCTCAAGATCGCGATGAACATCGCGAGAAAACTCGAGGTTTTTGGCAAAATCACCGGATTTACAGTCAACAGGTGTTCACAGTCAACGACACACGAACGTTTCATCCAATGAGATTTACTCCTTGCATTGGCCTTCCTCGAAGGATTCTTTCGTGATCGTCGTTTTTTACTTTTTTTTTTACTAATTTACTAATTTACTAATTAATTTTTACTAATTTACTAATTCACTAAATTTTTTACTAATTTACTAATTCACTAAATTTTTTACTAATTTACTAATTTACTAAATTTTTTTACTCATTTACCAATTAATTTTTTTTTACTAGATTGTACATAAAATAGCTACATAGCTAGTAAAATAAATATATATCGTTTGGGTTTGTTTAGGTTTCGTGAGAAAAACATTTTCTGAATAAATCTTCATTTTTATTGTAATCATTTTCCCGTATCGCAAAATTGTCGCGATTTCAGGCTAAAAGCGATTTAAAAATCGCCCAACCTATGACTGATCGAATGATGAAATTGGTATCGAAATACACTTTTCTTTTTCAATTCAAATGTACGTGGGCGAATCTCGAGGTGATTCGAGAGAAATTCGGCTTTTCTCGGCTCGTCAAACTCCGAGATGAATTTTGGCGTAAAGCCACTGATTATTGTTAGACGATGGCGGTCTTCTTCGTTCACTGTCATTCAAGTATTGTTTTCAAATGGCTTGTTATTTTCAACATTCATTGCTACTGCCATTTATGTTGTTGCGCTGGCAAAGTTCAGCTGCCTGTTCGCCACGTTACGTATCTCAATCCAATGTAGAAGCTTTCTTAAAATTGACAGCTGAAAGACCCAACGAAACTTTGCAAAAATATCATTTCGAAAAAAAAAACATCCGAACGTGTCGCGTAAAAATAAAAAGAAAAAGGTGTTCCTTCGGATGTTGCGAGCTAGGAAAACGTTTGGGTTTGTTTGGGTTTCAAGAGAAACGCTCATCCACATTAAATAAATCAATTACTAAATGAACATAAATTATATAAACATTTTTATCGGAATTGCATTCGAATTCAAAAGAAATTTATTTTTCTTTCTAACTTTCATATTTTTTAACTCGTTTCGACTAAAAAAGTCCCTGCACTATTTCTGCGAATCCTAGTTACAAATTAATCACCAGAAATCACGAAACACAAAATATTTTACATAATAATAAAACCAACGAAACGTAAACATAAAAAAACTTTCTCAACATCTATTCAATTCAAATAAAAATGCCACAAAAACGACGTGACCAGATTCCTAATTCAATTCCTGCAAAAAATGCAAACCGTCTCAAAATCCATTTTCGAAAAAAGCAAAATAATTTCTCCTTTGATAACCCTCCAACAACATGGCTCATAGTCCTTCATCTCTTCAATACATTTGGCGTTCAGAACTCAAAACCTTCACCCCCAACCCTTTCATTCTCCCTCTCACTTCCATAAAAAAAAATACATCGAAAAATTTTCGCGCAAAAGACAGACGACTTCCGGTCAGTATTTCCTCGTCGTTTTCCGACTTATTTTAATCCGAAGTCTGGAGTTTTTTAAGAAGTGCTCCCCCTTAAAATCCTTCGCGAACTTGCGGACTATGGATTTTTTTTTTCGGACGATTTTGCTTCTTCACGGTCCTCGCGATTCCCTTTTCTTTTCTCGCCGACGTTTTTTTTTTCGTTTTTCTTTTTTTCGTTTTTCTTTTTTTCGTTTTTCTTTTTTTCGTTTTTCTTTTTTTCGTTTTTCTTTTTTTCGTTTTTTTTTCTTCTTTTCTTCCAGTTATCCAACGCGCGTTAGGTTGCAGGCTGAAGGAGGTCAGCAGCTGGGCCATCGTGAAACGGTATAACTCAAAATTAAATCCGGGCTAAAGTCTCGGTGATGGTGACGAAGGACACAAGCCGTCTTAATTGCTCTTACTGTCTCGGACTCTCAGACGCTTTCCCACTGAAAACTCCTAGTCTCTCCCCCCCCCCCTCTCCCCCTCAATTTCTACTCGCTCTCTCTCTCTTCTTTTCTCTAATTTCACTTCAGGCTATTAGTGAGGACGAAATTCTCAAAAAACTCACTCTGAGCCAGTTTTTTTTGTCCGCTACATTTTCATGTTCGAGTGTTTTTTTTTTATTCTTAGACCCGCGTATTAATATTTCGTGTCAACTTTTTTTTTTGTCGTTTTCCAATAATTCCTCGTCATCCCTTGCCTACTCATTTCCTTTTCTCTTTGGAGAAGACGAAAAGCACTCGGCCTTTCTATTTTCGAAAATCGTGGCTCGAAGACAACGAAATTTCATGGTTGCTGTGGAGCGTTGGCTTCATTTTACGTATCGTTTTCCCGGAGGAAAATTGTTGGGGCGTCCTTTATTTTATTAAGGGCTTTTGAAGACTCGTTTTATAAGGGAATACTCAAATTAGCTAATAAAGTTTCTCTTATTGGGATTCGCTCAAATTAGCCCTTAAAGGGCCTTAAAACCCCTGTCGATTATCGGTTAAAATAGGATAATAAATGGATAAAACGCATAATTAATTTAATACCATGTAAATTGATAAAAGTTTTGTAAATGAAAAATAATAAAAACGGCAAATCATAGATTATAATTCAATGTATTATTTATAATAATAACTTACGATTGTTTTAATGTACCTGCAAAAATAATAAAATTACGACGAAAACAGTAAAAAACAAAATTGCATTTGTTGAATAAAACTAATTTTTGCCAAAAGAAATGAGTAAAAATCGATATTTTCTAATAATTATGATTCAGTCGATTGCTATAGGTATTCGGAATATGTAGTTAACATTTTATAAGAATCGGTTCATTATTTTCGAAAATTTAAGCTTCTAGCTTTGTGAAATAGTTTATAGTTTTTATACAGGACGAATTAAAAAAAAATGTCTTCTCAGTGAACATTCTCGAATATACTTAATTTCGAACAACGTAAATAAAAAAATCGGGTTTTTCAGAATTTCAAAGAGGAATCCTGTCCTAACCTCTAAATCTATGCCCAATAGCGTTTAATGAAGGATCGTGGGATTGATTGATTGACCGATCAATCAAGAATACGATTGGAGATTGCTAAAAATTACTGTGGCCATCGAAGCTTCGGTCGACTGACGAAACCGCAAACTAGGTTGCCTCAAGAGCTTCTCTTATCATTCCATAATCCAATAGGGTGCAGAAAGCACAGCGATTTTTTTTCCTGAGTGGTTCATTCTTTTTTTTCCTCAGCGGGGGTGGCGTTCGAGGATTAACCTCCCCTCGTGTACGCTTCTGAGAAAAAGTGAGCATATCATTTAGGCCTGTGCATCCCAGCATCATGTTGATCCCGGTAGGGAGAGAAAGAGGGTCAGGGGTAACCGTCGGAGGCAGATTTATCAGGGTGAGGTTGAAGCGGAAGATTGCCAGAGGAAATAAGGGTGAAGCTGATTGAGGTTCAACCGAGAAAAAAAAAGCAGCATCAACTTCGTGTTTCCTCCCGTCAAGTTTCACGTCATTGACCATAATCCTGATAATCTTTTTTCCGTTCTCTCTGTGACGTCGTTTTTCCTCTTTTTTTCAAGGCAGTACGTGGACGAATTTTCTCATTAGAAACAAAATTGATTTTTTTCGTATACTGTAATATAGCAATTTATAATTAAGTCCGCGAAAATTCAGCATACCTTACCGAGGAAATACGACAGTAATTAATTCATTAAATCAATCCATCAAACAGACAACATTTGAACTCGTAAAAATCGATACTTTGGAATGGAAATATTTATATTTTGCGATTAGGTAAAAACTATGCAAAAAGTGGAAAATGTCAACAAAACTTTCGCGATTAAATCTGTTTCATAAAAAATATAGGCTACCGGATATTTCTTTTAAATTTAATTTAATTTTTGCCTTTGCTGGTCGACACACAGCCACTACACACATGTACACTCGCGTTAAATAAACGACGTTCGTAATGTTTTTAGGAAACAGCTTTATCAAATAGCGGTTGATAAGACGACTTGAGTCAAGCTGATTGCAATTTTAGTACTTCATTTTTGATAATAATTGAACACGTTTATAACCAACTCTTCTCGAATAATAATTTTCTCCTGATGATTATTATTATGCCTAAGGGCATGACGAATATCGACATAACCTCACAAATTTTCAAAATCCGCTTTCTCAGCGTCGATTAAGTTTACTGCGAAAAATCTATCATCAGTCTTTATAGAATTCATCGACACAGAAATAGATGCTTGAATTTTAATAAAAATGATTCGTCCTTGAGAAATCGCAATTTTGAAATTTCAACTATTTTTCTCGCACTCGTGAGTCACATGGTACGTCTTTGACGTGTCCTTAAATGTATTGGATTTTCCTAATTTCAGACTCGAAAAACAAACCCAAACAAACATACGCACAGGTCGAACCGAGAACCTACTTTTTTTTAAGTCGGTTAAAAATGATAGATATACTGTTGACTAATCAATCGACTAGTACTGCCTTCTAATGTTCCACGTTGGAGTACAACATTGAAGACCTTTTTTACGTCATGACTGCTAAAATCTGATCGAGACAAGGTTCAGTTCAAACAATGAGAAACCTAACATACACTACCAGTGAAGGACTATGGTCACTTGAGAGAATTGTTGTGATTCGTCAGATAGTACAGGAAGTTGAAGAACCTTCGCACGACCACCCGCACACCTGCGAAACTCTGGGTCACCCTCCACCCTCCATTCATTAACCCCGTGTGGAGGGACACAGTTAACCGGGTCTGCTGTCACCCTAGGAAGCTTGGACAAGAACAGCCGTTATGTACACGTCCCTCCTGCGGTTTTGCCAACATATATGCCTGATACGAATCGACTTGCAGTAACTTTAAGCTCGCCGACCACATAATTTGGCACGTGAAGTGATCCCGGGTGAGCCCTTCTCGCTGTTAGTACCCATAGAACCTGCGTCTATGAGAAAACGTTTCGGTTTCGTCCAATGCAATGTTGGCTATCATGCAGCCGTTTGGAAAACTCGGATTTTTGGTGCACGGTGTTTTTTGGAGATTGGATGGTCCATGCGAATGATTTTATTTGCTTATTTGATATTTTCTCGAAATCGTAAACAAATACCTGAAAATTGTGGTTTCCCATGGATTTTTACAAATATTTGATGAAATCGTATAATTCAGGTGGCGCGTTCTTTTTTTTTAACCTACAATAGTCTGTCCTTCGTTTTATTATGGCATCTCGTTGGAGCATTGATATTTACGGTTTTTTAATTCGTTTCGAATAAACGTCCATATTTCCTTATCTACTAATATTATATAATTTTTCATTTTCTCTAACCAGCATATTTTATACGTTTGTTTTCCGTAGAATGCCCTGACAGAGTGGTAAACCGAAATCTGGTCTCCACAGAAAAAGGCAACTCTGTCACGCTATTTTTTAAAAAAACGACGTTAAAAAAGAATTTTTATTAGCCGTAAAGAAAACTTTAATTAGTCCTAATGAAAACACAGAAACAACTTGTTTTTTTACTCCCACAGAAGTCATAATTACGTGTAGTTCAAAAACCAAAAAAAAACACAGAAAAACGTCGTTTTATTGTAGGCTAAAAAGAACGACCCAGGTACGAAATGTCTGTTTTAAATATGGCTTCGAACCTGTAATTTTTTTTTCGATTTGAGAAATTTAGAGAGAAGACAGCCGTTCCTCTATCAATTTGTCACTACCCAGTCAAATTTGGCGAAATTCCGAAGAGCCGTTTAGGAAATAAGTGGTAAACTATTAATCGACCGACGAAGTGGAAGGTGTGCGGCTTCCTCTTGAGGATTGCCAAGACACCTGGACTTGGAGGACATCGAATAGACACGATATACCTACGAGGACCTTCCTCAAGGTCGTTCTTCCTCAAAATCGCTTTTCTACCACACATATCTGCTCGCACTTTCCTGTATTCCGTTTCTACGTACATTTGGATAGTTGAGGGTACTCGGGAACGTGAATAATCTTCGCGAATACGACAAACTTCGGACGTGGCGGGACGTCGTTCTCGCATTGTCCGTCGCTGGTCGACAAGTAATGAATTTCGTCGTAGTTAGGCAGATGACGTATAAACGCACGTTCCATGGAATTCTGGGCTCACAAATCCGTGAATGTCTTCTTGTCTGTATACGTTTCTATGTATGGGCGAAAGAAAGGGGAAATCCGAGAGAGGGGGGGGGGAGGCTCCTCGAGACGAAGCTCTCCCGTCGCCTAATTAACGCCAAATATTTCAAGCCCTAGAGCCTGGCGAACGAAGCAAAATACCCAGACGCGTATTTCAAGTTTGGATATATAACGCTCTCTCTCTCTCTCTCTGTCTCTCTCTCACCTAGTTTCACGATTGTGCGAAGGGAATAATATATATATTATTTCAACAAAGGGAATCAGGACCGTTCTGGTATTTTCAAGGATTCCGAAGGAAAGAAAGACAAATGGAGCCTGTAATTAAATATGGCTGACTCTATGCTCCTCCGTGAGCTTCCACGCCATTTTTCTTCCTTCACGTTAATCCGATCAATTTGCTAAGAATAAATAAAAGCCGGAATTCCGTTCTTCTAATTTTTAACGTCGTTATTCTTTAATCAATAAGTGAATTTGTAGTTCCAGTAGAAAAGGCCAGTATTTGGGCAGACACCCTGAAAATTAAATATCGGTGGGATTGACCGTGATAAAATTGATAATTAATGGGACAGCACTCCAATTTTGGGGAACAAATTTTGTTCGATACAAACATTTTTCGTAGATCAACACTAGTGACTTTGGGAGGTGGAGACTGAGATTTTTGTTATCATTTTCATAAGTTATGGGGTTTTGAAGTTTGAGGAAATGACAAAATGGGGCATTTTTTTAATGAATTTTGGCGCCCAAATTGATTATGAAGAATTGTTATATTTATAATAATATGCATTTCAGAATGTAATACTGACGTCAAATCGCAAGTACCATTCCCACCACTCTCAATAAATTAAAAATTAAACATTTAAATTTAATTAAAAAATAATTCCCACGTAAATACCTCCTTGAAATAAAAAAAAAATAATAGTCACCCACCCACTAATGTTCACACATACAGCCACACTATTAGAGGTGACCAAAAATATGGTTATTCAATATTACATAACTTTTTTAAATTTAACGGTGCCTCAATTCTGCATAACTTCGCATTTTATCGTGGCTCAATAAAAAATGAATTTTTCTGGTTATTGCAATCGGGTAAAGAATTTTTGGATTTTTTTTTCAGTGTCTCGCTTTTTCTTTTTTTTTTGCTTTTCTTTCTGTCGTCGAAACGACGCTCGGTGGACAATATTACGCTTGTTTCACTTGTCAGTTTCACGTTGCCGATTCATCGACGCGGAAAAACAAAAAAAACCACGACAGCGTATCGAAATTCATTTTTCACGTGCACGTCCGTGTACGGCCAGCAAATGACACTTCGGACATGACGCACGCAACGCTGGTGACGTTTGCCGGAATGTAATGAAGCAGCCTGCTCTTTTTTTGTCATCCGATCATCCCTTGCCTGACCTCATCGTTGACGATCGGACACCCACTTTTTAACGTTTATTTATACCTGGTTTAGTTATATCGTTGAACGCGTTATTTCATTGGAACATGAACATTATATTGCACATATGCATACGAGCCTCCCAGTCTTCTTAAATGTTTACATTATTCAGATGCCACGAAAATAAGATTTTTTTTTCAATAATTCCAATAACCAATCTTCCACCTAATATTCGTTAATATTAAATAATTAATAAGTTTTTAAATAATATATAATAAATGTAATTATTATAATTTTCTTATAATAAATAATAAAAACTCTGAATAATTTTCGATTTTTCAATTACAGATTTGGAATAAAAATAAAGAATTTTGGAAAAATAAAAGAAACTTTAAAAAATCAGCGAACACATCTTGCAGAATGAACGAGATGAAAACATATGAAAAAAATTAATTTTCATTGTACTGCGGCGATGCAAAATCCCATGTCCATCGTATTTATCGTTGTTAATCGTTATCTCTAATTCTCGAGTATTTTTTTGTTGAAATGTTGTACTTGACCGATTAGCTTATCAAAATACACAATTATCGGAATTTTTTATTCTTAATTCACATTTTTTTTTCGACAAAAAGTGCAATTAAAATTTTTTTGAAAGGCCCTTTTCGTTTCACAAAAATTTTTTAATGATTGAATCTATATTTATTTATAAAAACTAAACATTCATACCATCTTTTTGTGGTCTTAAAATGCAATCTTCATTAACTATTCTATTGAATTAAAAAGCTTTTCTAAATAAAACCTGGCACAAAAAATAAAAGGTTACATTTGTTTAATTTTTTTTAATTATTGTTATTAAATTTGAAAAAACTTTTCTAAATATAATCTGGCAAAAAAAATAAAAGGTTACATTTTGTTTAATTTGTTAAAATATTGTTATTAAATTTGCAAAAAACAATTTTGAAAGAAAGATGTGCATCGTATTTTTTTTCTTTTACGAAAGAATGTATTTTTCATTGAATTTAAGGTTTATCATCATTACACATGTGCTTATCCGTGGCTCTCCTCGAGCACGTGTCAGCACGATTGAAAAACGGCAGGATTGTAAATCTAAGATTTAGGCGTGTGTATTCCGGTATAGGTATATTTATATATATATATAGGGATATAAAAACATATATGTGTATAGTCTCGCGTGAGACAACTCCTACACGTTCAACGTACTGAATAGCCGAGCGGATTCTTGATGTTTTGCCACGCTTGGCAAAGTCTCGTCATCGATCTATAGGTGATACACACGCACAGATATGAACAAAGTTTGCCAACTATATACCCACGAGACAAGGCGAGACGAAGGGGGAGAGTTAATGACGAGAAGGAAATATTATCTGGACGTATACACGTACATTCGAACATACAGGGTGTCTTTAATATACTTTTAATTTATTAATTCAATTATTAAATTTATTAAACTTACCAATTAAATTGATCAAGTATTTAATAATGCTACTTTTAATAATACGTATAAATACTCCAATAATACTTTTAAGTCAAAAAAAAAGTAAAAAATCCTTTTTTATTTTTCTCTTCTAAAATCGTAAAGTTCACCGTTGAGTAATGAATGAATGTAAAGATCCCAAAAGTTCAGTAGAATCGTCAGGTTGTAAAAAATGGGATAAAAAAGATCAGTCCCCAAAGTTTCGACGATAAAAAATACTTTTGGTAATACTCATCTGACTCCGAATTACTTTAAAAACCTTCAGAGATAAGCCAACGATTGCAAAAAAAAAATTTGTAAGCTTTAAAACTTTTTTTATAAATTTTAAAGCTCGTTAATCATACGTAGGAATGATTTCTCTAGATATCACTAGATTCTGTATTTTCAGTGAGGAATTTACTCGTTGGACCACCTTGTAGGTGTAATATTAAATCTTTCGCGTGTAGGCATGTAGTGACACACCTTTTCTCGGTGAAAGAGTAACTACGACCTCCTAGGGTGAGAGAGTGAGAGAGGAGGAGAGAGAGAGAGATCACGAGCGAGACGGACATAACTAATGTCTAATTTATGCGTCTAGGCGAGTATAGGGGGAGTTTCAAATACGTTTCGAGCTTGGTGATCGTTTAATACAAACGTAGATTTAATACAAACACACGGACACGAATAGGCAGATTTATCTCAACACTGCAAAGTTCTACTTTACCATATCGAATCCGAAAGTTCGCAAGGGCCTGGGAGTCACCAGACAGCGTGGTTTCATACCGGAAAGATACGCCTTTTTAGTGCTGAAGAAGCGAGTAATCCGAATTAGAAACACAGCTAGATGAATCACACGAGGGATGACGTTGCCACGCATAACCTGCAGCTCGCAAAAGAAAATCTCAGCAGCCCCGAGCACTCGTGATTTATTGCATCCACCGTCTAGCACTTGCAGCGAAAGATTGCAATTATAAATACGCGATCGCGTGCGCTTTCGTACGAAACTTCTATCGAAACTGGGTCTCGGCGAATCTGGAGCTGACGCAGCCCGTTTGGCAATAAGGTGTACGGCAAAAATCCTTTCTGAAAACCTTTAGCAGTCGGATAGAAAAACGAAAAGGTAGGGGAACTCTTCCGTCAAAACGCTTTTCTAGATAAAAAGCATCAGTCATGCTTGGAGCCCGCTGACAAGCGACTATCCAAAAAATCACGTGGACAAAAAGACTCTTGACCGAAAGAAAGTTCGGATCGTGATAGGGACACGGTATTTTTTTTCCGCGCGTTGATTTTTTTTTGTCGGGTTCTCCCATTAATCATATACACCCAAATCAGCTGATCCAGCTGAGCGCGAAACACCCAAAGAAACTCTGCGGAGATTCTACATTTTGTCGCGAAATTACTGGAAAGCACTCTTTGTGATTTCATTGATTACTAATAGCGCAGTTCATTAGTCGACTTTTGGATAATGAAGCATTGCAGTTTTTATCATGTAGTATTTATCCTTCTTTGTTTTATTATTTTCTACCGAATCGTTTTTCAGTTTCATCGTTCACGGTCTTATCAAAGACTCTTTATTGCCTGAAGACTAAAAAAGACAACATGAAAGCGTTCTTTCAGCTGTTTCATCGGGAAAGCTTTGGATTCTTACGATCGAACTTGATAAAGCTCGAGGCTAAATCGCGATCGAGGAATTTTCGGAATTCTAATCCAGTAAACTTCGGACATCCGCTACGGATTTTCGGAAAGAGATTCGCCGGATTTTGGTCTATTCATAGATCGCGCGGTGGGAAGATAAAAAAAAAAATTAAATAAATAAGGAGTGCGGTGCGCGCCTACGTTCGGATCTCGAGATACCCAGGATTCGTGTAGGCGAACGCGGACGTTCGAATTCACCGTGAAGTCACACGGTACAAGCTCGCGAAGATCGATAACGACACTAACGATGTGTGATTTCCGCAGAAACATGTGCTAATCGCTGGACAACACTGCGGCCAACCTCATTTTAGCTTCGACTCGAAAACCCGATTTTTTTTGTATTTTTTTTTTCGTGTTGCAATGTTCCAGCCGGCGATGTTTCAACGCCGTTTTTATGGATCACTTCGACGACGGAATCACGGGCTGTTACGCGTCAAATTCGAGAATCATTGCAAATTAGTCATCCCAAAAATAATTTGTTTTGAAAAGTTTCCGCGCGAATTCAACACTCAGTGCTTAAGGGGTTACTAAAGGAATTATATATAACCCTCAGCCCGTGATGGTATTTGAAGCACCTTAATCCCGTGAACCTGGGTCGTTTTTGTCTTCGCGCTACCACACCGACAATTGTTCATGAAAAAATCTGCGAAAATTCACGGTTTATCTTTAAAATATTTTTTTGAAGAGGAAACAGTTGTTTTTTATTTTTATTATTTTTTACATATTTTTTTTTATTTAATATTGAACAACTCGCGAAAAAAATGTTTTTTTTTTTCAAAAATGTATAGCGTAGGTAAAAATTATAAGAATGTTTTTTTTAAATAGCAATTTTTTAAAGGAAAAAAAATTATTAATTCCACGTAGGAAATAATGATAAAATAAAATAAATGATCAATTAATTATTATTAATTATTGAATTATAGTTATCTAAAAATGAATAATCTAAGGAGGATGTTTGATTAGTTGTTATCACTATGCTCAAAAGTTTTTATTTATTCTGCGATGCCTGGATTATTCTGATCAATTTGCATTAATGCGAGGTACGATTTAAAATTTTTATATTTTTTAAATTTCAGTATGCCCTATTAAAACATTGAGATGTTACCCCTTAAACATTGAGTTCGCACTCGAACGCATGCTGGTACATTTGCAACGGTTTTACGGGCGACTTTACTATGGCTCGTTTCTATTTTCGGATAACGGGTTCCATAATTTTCCAGAGATATCGGGTTTCAATGAGGCCATGTGAGAATGAATCAAACAGAAACGAGAATCGAGGAGAGAGCAACGATACTCTCGTATCGTGACTGATCCCTCTTTAAGATTCGCGTTTTATGATCGCTAAAACTTCACAGCTGAATCTTCTCTTTCCTCTCTCTCTCTCTCTCTCTCTCTCTCTCTCTCTTTCTCTACATATATATTGAAAAAAATATTTCTATCCAAATTTTTTATTGTTCATATTTTATTATTTTTATTCAATTTTTGTATTCTCCCTATTTCTCTCTATTTTTTAAACACACTCTTGTTAGACAAAAGATATATATATATATATTTCATATTATTCTAATTCGTTCATTCAATATTTCGTTCTTACGAGAGCATTCGAATGGATCGCAAAATATCGAAAATTAGGTTAAAAATTACTTGAAATTAGTTACCTGTTTGATTACTTAATTAATAAAAAATTACTTACATTGACGAAACCTACTAGAATCGATGAATAAAAATAATTTGCCTATTTCTTTTCCCAGCATTTTACAAATTAAAGATTAATTAATATCTTTATTAATAATAATATAGTATATAATAATACAATAATAATAAATAATATCAATAATAATGTAATATAATATAATAAATAATGATAATATAATAATATGAAATTAATATCTTAGCCCATAAAACTGTTCAACGAAAATCCATATTTTTGAAACTTCAAGCTCACGTAAATATCTTTATTCAATCGATCGTACGAGAACCCGTGAAGCAACCGCGGCCTGGATCAATACTTGGCTCGGTGACCGTTCAGTCGTTTTGGCTCGGTTGATTGCCCGCGTGTTTTTCCAGTTTCTGGCTGCGGCCCAACAGGAAAAAACTGAAAGTGACGAGAACGAGAATTGGAAAAAAAAGTATCCTCGTGTGTCTTCAACGATCCGTCGCCCGTCGTTGTTCTCGACATCGTCAAATAGCCTTCCGACATTCGATTTTCAAAAATTCTACACCACTCTGAACTTACTTTTTTCCTGACCTTTTTTTCTGTTTTTTTTTTATGTTCAGTTCGAAACATTTGATATTAGGGTCGTACTAGTGGATTTACTAGTCAACAGTATATGTATAATATTTTGAGTCTGAAAATAGAAAAATACAATACATTATTTTACAGTTATTAAATTTCGACGTACAAAAACTTTCGAAAACCAAACGTGTTTTCAATATCACTTAGTGAGTCTTTATTCGAATTATATGAAGTAGTTTATCAGCATTTAATGTTGTTATCAAAATTCGAGTTTAAAATCGAAGATTATATATATTTTTTATTTTTTTTTTGTACGAAGTTACAACGGGTATGGCCTTTGTAAGAGCAGTAGTCTGAATAAGGCCCAGAAGACGCTTTTTTAAAAAAAGCTTATAGTTAATAGTGAACATTGTTTTCTGAACCAAAATTATTATTAATACGATGACTATTAAATTAATGATGAAATAAACATTTTTTGTTTTATTTCAAAATTCATAGTTTGTTGTTGTACTTAAAAACAAATTTTTGTTTCATTTCAGAATTCATAGTTTTGTTGTTGTACTTAAAAACAAATTTTTGTTTTATTTCAAAATTCATAGTTTTATTGTTGTACTTAAAAACAAATTTTTGTTTTATTTCGAAATTCATAGTTTTGCTGTCGTACTTAAAAACAAATTTCTGCTTTATTTCAAAATTCATAGTTTTGTTGTTATACTTAAAAACAAATAAGGGGGACCTGACATGGGTCACGTACTTTATATTTTTTATAAAACAGACGTCATCGTGACAGTTTAATTTCCATTTTACGTGTTTTTTGCACAGTTTGTATCTAACCTCAAACTATTAATATTTCCGTTCCAAAGATCGATCTGCACGTATTTCCAAAATGTTGTTTGTTTGATGGAATGATTTAATGAATTAATTACTATCGTATTTCCTTGGTAAAGTACACTAAATTTTTGCGGACGTAATTATGAATTGCTATATTGCAGTACACAAAAAAATCAATTTTGTTTCTAATGAGAAAGTTCATGCACGTACTACCTCAAAAGGAGAGGTCGTTGGATACTCCAGAAAAGTAAACTGCTCCTCGATCGTTCACCCTTTTCCGAAGACAAAGAGATCCGTGCACTCTTCGTCGAGCACTCTCGTGCTCCTCCTTTTGTTGCCACTCGAGCCATCCAGAACCCGTGAGTTCATGCACGCTCGGCCAGTAATACGCGTGCGTGTGCACGGAATCTTGCTGGAATCAGTAGTAAAAGCCTCGCAGAGTCAGACAACTTCGCGTCACAGTGCAAAAATAAATTATTAACGTTTACCACTTAAACGATATTTTTACGCTTTATTTTCATACTCATTGGCAGTTTAAAGCTGTCTCCATCGTTATTTACGAAACGTGTTATTCAATGATCAATTTTCTTTCGACCAAAAAACGATCTCGGAAAATAATTTCTATTTTTCAATAATTTTGTCATAACGAATTTTCACGAAAAGGAAAATAAAATGTATTGTTCAAGTACCTCTCTTATTATCTGTTTTTATCAAGGCCTGAAAATACCTGAAATAAAAAAGGTAATTTGGAATAGCATTTTGGTTTGAGCCTTCGATTTTTTTTAAGGTGTAAGCAAATGAAAAATGTTTAAAAAAATCAAAACATTTTTAGATTAAATTTAAGTTAAACTAAAATTTGAGTTAAATTTTTGTTTAAAAGGAACATTGCAGAATTGAGAACCCATTTTTGATATAGGGTGTAGGTATTTTGGAATACCTGGAAATACCTTTTTTCATGGCTGCTTAATTATAAGATTCTTATTTTACGAATAAAAAGAAAAATAATTTCCCCAAGTTCCTAAAAAAAATATTTTCGGTAGTCCGATATATTTGCAGCCGTCGAAAAAAAAAAACAAGTGGAGTGCGTAATTAGATATGGATACAATTCCATGTGAGTCTGTTCGAGTTCACGCTTATTATTCTTTCTTATTTTCACTTCATCTTCATTGATGCGATAAATTTGCTTGTGAAATCAGTTGGCAAAATTCGATTCTCCTCATTGAATTATCTTTCAACAATAATAACAGTAATGTCAACGATAATAATTGATAAAGTCGATATTCTTCATTGAACCATCCTTAAATGATAATAATAATAATAATAATATGAGTAAAATCAGCCGTTATAATAAAAATGACAATCTGATTATCCTTGACAATTATTTTTCGATCTTCCGTCATATCTTTGAAGGAACAAAAATTCCAATCAACAACAGGGCAATTTTTTTCTTCCCATACGCCATTACGATTTCCCATTTCATTCGAAATACTTTTTCAAAATTAAACAAAACATTTAAAAATAGCAAGTTTCATTTTGAGGTACCAAAAAGTATTGAGCTAATGAGTATAAAAGTACGAGGACAGAAGCAGGACATACGTAAAGGGTGTTAGCCGTAGTACAGCCGGATCAGAGCTTGATCAAGATAAACCCCAGTTTCTACGCGAATTCGCTTAATGAAGGAATCCTTCCAGAAACGCGATTTCGTTCGCAGCATTCGACGCTTATTTGGATCGCGTATCGGGAAAAATAAACGAATTCGCGTTAATGAAAACGAAACGTCAGCAAAGAACGATGAAAACAGATCAATTTTCGTCGTTGAGATTTCTCGAATTCCCGAGTGCGTTCGACGCTCAAAGTATATTCGTGCATAACAGAGATTTGGCAAACGTCCAAAAAACGCTGAACCCTCCGTTCTGAATCATCCCATCGTTGAGCTGGTGGGGAACCAACAGCCATTCCCGATCTACGGTCTTCCAAACCGACTCTTTTTCTCGTCCTGTCTCTCGTCGCCATTCTCACTCTTCGGCACTCGTTTTCTTCTTTCCGTCTCTGTCCAAGTTTGTCATCGCGTAAAAAAGTACAGTGTGAACTCAATCTTCCATCATTTTAGGCACTTTATCCGGTTCGAGTCAAAAAGTGCTTGTTGGGGTACTAAATTATGGGAAAAGAGAGCTTACGTGATAAAAAGCATATTATTTATATAATTAAAAGGTAACTTGCACCAAATCATCTGAAAATATCGAGGACCCTCGTCAGTATATATTTAAAATTTAGGGGGGGGGGCAAGTGTTTGGAATTTGGAATGTGGATTTGGAATTTGGACTTTGGAAATTGAATTGTCGTCAGACTCAAAAGATGAAATTTGTAATATACATACTGGTCGAATTAACAATTGGACATTTAAAGGTCAACTCCATTTTTTTAAATGAATCTTCAATGACCTTCAATGACCTTATGTTATATATCATTGAAGTCGTTTAAAGCTTCTCTATCATGATACAGAAAAAAAAGTACCGATCTGGTTAAATAAAGGGAGTTGACATTCAAGGGTCCGAAATATCGCCATCTGCAAAAAAAACTATTATCACTATCGGATGGCCCCTTTCGTACTGTGCAATCTCATTTTGCCAAATATTTCAGCGAACCTTACAGTTTCGAAGATGTCCAAAGTGGTAATAGGTATTGATCCATATTTTTGTAAATTTTGATAGAAAGGTCATAAAAGGATCCGAGGAGAATCAGAAATCCTAAAGGCTGAAATCTTAAAATATTTAAATCTTATCCTAAAATATTTATCCTAAAATATTAAAAATATCACTTAAAGTTGAATTTCTCTGAATAGTCCGGACGAAAATCGGAAATCCTAAAGGCTGAAATCCTTAAGGCTGAATCCTAAACGCTGAATTCTAAAGGCTAAAATCCTAAAGGCCGAAATCCTAAAGGCTGAAACCCTGAAGGCTAAAATCGTAAAGGCTGAAATTGTAAAGGCCGAAATCGTAAAGGCTGAAATCCTAAAGGTTGAAATCCTAAAGGCTAAAATCCTAAAGGCTGAAATCCTAAGGGCTGAAATCCTAAAGGCTGAAATCCTAAAGGCTGGAATAGTAAAGGTTGAAATCCAAAAGGCTGAAATCCTAAAGGCTGAAACCCTAAAGGCTGAAATCCTAAAGACTGAAATCCTAAAGGCTGAAATCCCAAAGACTGAAATCCTAAAGGCTGAAATCCTAAAGGCTGAAACCCTAAAGGCTGAAATCCTGAAGACTGAAATCCTAAAGGCTGAAATCCCAAAGACTGAAATCCTAAAGGCTGAAATCCTAAAGGCTGAAATCCTAAAGACTGAAACCCTAAAAGATGGCTTATTAAAATATGAATTTCTCCGAATAGTCAGAATTGCCTGTAGTCAGCCTGCCGGTAATGTTCGAGATGTCATTCCGGCATTTATACATGCACGTATACTTTATCGGGGGAGTGTTCGCGCAAGCCCAATGGGGGGTACTCACTCTGCCGCACGTACGAAACTAGACCTTCGCGAGTTGTTTTACGAGCAAAGTTCGGGAACGACATTTGCACGTAGTTTTTCTTTCGCCATTGAAGACGTGCGGCCCCCTGCTCCCTAGTCTACGGTGTACGAGCTTATGGCTCGTGTATGCGGCAAAGTAGGCGTTATCGACTCCGCTTCTCTGGTTGCCAGCGTCCAAACGATTTCGAACTAACTCGCTCTCCAGAGACCAAAAAAAGTTACGAATCTAAACGAGCTGTGTACTATTCGCTAATAAAACGATCAAGAAATGATGTTTATCCCATTTCTGTCCGTAAAAAAGTACTAGCCCTGATGGGTTAGTAAAAAGTACTAGCCCTGGTAAAAAAGTACTAGCCCTGGTAAAAAAGTACTAGCCCTGGTAAAAAAGTACTAGCCCTGGTAAAAAAGTACTAGAAAAAGTACTAGCCCTGGTAAAAAAGTATTAGCCCTGGTAAAAAAGTACGAGCCCTGGTAAAAAAGTACTAGCCCTGGTAAAAAGTACTAGCCATTTTCTAGATGATAGCAACCTCTGGTTGAGTTTTCAATTTGGAATATATTCACCATATAAGGGGTTCAAAACTAGGTCCTGATTCCAGATTTCCATTCTGGGGATTTTATCAGGTACGCACCGAAAATCAATCTAGAAGTTACTAGGAAAGTTCCAGGTAATGATTCAGGAAACAACTAGGATAAAGGAGGAAATTGAAAATGAGGCGTTTCGGGGTTTTTCGAATCTCTGAGGGGCTAAAATGGACAGTCTGTTCAATTTATTGTTTCGACAATAGTCTTCATTACATGTTTCGTCATATTAAGTACTCTCCATTTAAGTACAATTATCAGCATGATAATTGCATTCTTTATTATAACATTGTTAAACTTGATTATTGTTGAAGAAAATATGATAATGACAGAACGAAGTAAAGAATTGCAATAATTGTAATCGCGTTATCGCGTAGTGCGGTTACATTTAATGTTGATAATATTTAATTACATTTAATTTTCAATTATTTTTTTCAATTACGTATTTTCAATTATTTAATTTTATTGCATTTTATCTTCGTTTACTTTGAATTTTTTATTATTAATATCTTTGATCGTGCAAAAAGTGTTATTTAATAATAGGTCACAATTTAATATACGGAAAATATCAATATTTTAGCCAACAAAATATTTTCTGACATTCCTGGTCAGTTTAAAAAAAAAACCCAGTTGGGTGAATCGAACCCTAAATCAGTTAGGGCAAGCCAGGCCTGGACCATACGTAAAATTGAAAATGCCCATTTACAATGAACTTGAACTTTCAATGAATTCAAAATTTATTTTGAGAACTGTTATCGAGTAAATATTGACTAAATGGCAGTATTATTGATCCGGCCATTCCATGAACTTGAAATAGACGAAATTTTTTTGACCGAAAAAAAATGTTTTAAGGTTTATTAACACGGATGGAGGTCGCAATAAGAAATGAAAAAATGATATATGGCAAGCATTTATTTGGACTTTACAGTAGCCATAATAATGGTCGGTGCTAATCTTCTTGAAAACCCAAAGAGGAACGGTGGAAGAGAGGATGAGAACGAGGAGACACTGAGAGAGAAACAGAGAGAGAGAGATTCTCTCCCAATCGGCTTTACCTCGCTCGAAAGTCCTCGCCCGAATAATTAATAACTAAATTCGTACGAAGCGTACAGCTCAAAGGTATAATCCTATAAGCACATTTCGCCTGCGCAATTTTAATTAACAATTCCGAAGCTCCGTTATAAAAAATTCACGATGACCTAATGCAATCCAAAGACCGCCCTGGAAGGGGCTTATGTTGGATTTTTTTCGTACACGTCACCAATCCAAAAAGAAAACTCATACAGCGTGAATTACTTCTTTTTTTTTTTCAAAATTACTAAAGTTCAAAACGGATTTTTCAAATTTTTCTTTTCAATTTTTCGAGGAGAAAGTCCGTCATTATTGTAACTACAGTAACAATGAATAAGTCTACAGATTTAGAGGATAATCCGTTC
Organism: Ophioninae sp. B BG-2022a; assembly: GCA_030522765.1. Classification (NCBI taxonomy): domain Eukaryota; kingdom Metazoa; phylum Arthropoda; class Insecta; order Hymenoptera; family Ichneumonidae; species Ophioninae sp. B BG-2022a. The sequence goes on from JAPYZJ010000308.1 coordinate 25,054, forward strand.
GTACGAAGTCGAAAAATCGTAGACGCCATTTTGGAAAACAGAATTTCGTGAAAAATGAGTTTGACCTGGGCGAAGTTATCGTGCTTACTTTTGAAGAACTTCCGAGGTATACTCCATTAAAAAATATTTTCTCTCGAGAAAAGCGAAAATTTTGATTTCGCGTTGTTTTTTTTTTTCAAAAATTCGTATATTTACCCCAATCGACCGAACTCGAAGTTTCTTGTCAATTCTGAAAGAACACATTCGAAATGATGAGAAAAAAAATTTCGAGATGAAATATTAAAAACTTATCGTTCAATCAACGATTTCAACCACATTTTTATCTTCTCAATTTTAATCACCTTAAGCGACGAACTGTTCTTTTAAATCGTGGTAAGCCAACCCCTTAAGGCGGGCCGCACCAGCAACATTCGCAGGAACTTAATGTCACAAATGCCAGACGTTATTTTTTCGAAATCGTAAACAAATACTTAAAAATTGTGGTTTCCCACGGATTTCCGTAAATATGTGATGAAATCGTATGATTCAGGTGCGAAAATGTGAAAACTCTCCATTTTACATGATTTCCATGACGGACCCCGCATGGTAATAAAATCTGTTTTTTTTTTTTCGTTTTTCGAAATTTGGGGAGAAGACGGCCATTCGTCTATCAATTTGACATTACCCAGTCAAATTTGGTGACATTCCGAAGAGCCGTTTAAGAAATTAGTGGAAAACTATTACTCTGATCGACAGTCGAAGCTGATAAAGGCATCTTGAAGATCTATTCAACGTGGCAATTGGACGGTCAATCTCTTGAAGCTCGTAAACGTCGTACTGGGATTAGTCGACGATTTCATGGTGCACATGGATACTCTTTTCCGTGTGTCTTTGGATGTCCTAGTGGATTCTTACGACACCTTTCAATTTCAACCTCCACCTGTCTCTTCGAAATTTCCAGTTCCTTTTTCACTCTCTCGAAGTTTTGCCCTTGGTCATCTTTTCCATCACTGTTGCCTCCAGAATTCTAATTCTTCTCGGTCCATCTTTTGTTGCAGAGTGACAACGGCCTAGTGGACACAGAATCTCGTCGTAGCGACGGCATGACGGCCATTAATTCGGTAAGTCCGAAAATAGAGGGACATCCGGTTACCCAGTTACCATCATTTTCAAAAAAAAAAAAAAACGAAAACGAACCTCATTCCCTCTCACAACAACGATTTGACGTTTGATTTGAGATAATTTCTTATCTCGATTTCAATTATTATTAGAAAAAGAAAATTCACATTTATAAATGTTAATTACCAATGCCTATTTGTAACTGTAAACATTTACGACGTTTTTTGAGGCTTGTAAAATAACGATTTTCCAATTACGGACTAACTTTTTCGTTTATCCAGCAAAACCTAACAAATAATTTTAAAAATAAGACCAACGAGATATAAAGCCCAAATAATATAAAAAAGAATAATAAAAAATAATTATAATAATCTTAATGGAAACAAACGATTATTTGATTGCATCCATCTTTATTATTCACATTTCTTTCACAATTCTCGGCTTTTAGCCGGTCCCTATGAATATTCTACGGATATTTATTATTATTATTATTATTATTATGAATTTCAAATGAATAAAGCATCAAAAAAAAAAGTTTACAGAAAACAGGCAAAAATAAAATTATTATTATTAGAAGAAGAAATATAAAATATAATATATTATTATTAGAAGAAGAAAATCCACATTTCTAAATGTTAATTACCAATGCCTATTTGTAACTTTAAACATTTACGACGTTTTTTGAGACGTGTCAAATAACGATTTTTCCATTACAGGCTAACTTTTTCGTTCATCCAGTAACACCTTACAAAAAAATTCAAAAATAAAACCAACGAGGTATAAAACCCAAATAATATAAAAAAGAATAATAAAAAATAATTATAATAATCTTAATGGAAGCGAACGATTATTTGATTGCATCCATCTTTATTATTCACATTTCTTTCACAATTCTCGGCTTTTAGTCGGTCCCTATGAATATTCTACGGATATTTATTATTATTATTCTTATGAATTTCAAATGAATAAAGCATCCAAAAAAAAAGTTTAAAAAAAAGCAAAAATAAAATTTGCGTTGCACAGCAACGAACCAGCCGCTGTTGGAAATGGTTACCAATTCGTTCCTACATAATGTACATCATTCTCACATTCTTCAATCGATATACATTTTCTCGAGAGCGTTTTCGAGCCCCGAAGCTTTCCCGGTAACGCAGTTATCCCTGTGGAAACTCCGAGGTAGAAACGTCGACGATTCTGGCAGGATCGTCCGAGTGCATCGAGAATTACAAGTGGCCGGAGTGCAATTTCACGTTCGAGGCCGCGCCAACGTTACGTTTCGTATCGCCTCGATGTAACGTACGTTCGTACATGGAATCGAGGTTGTACAACCGCCTTGGGCATCGAGATTACGTTCTCTCCTGAGGGAAAGGTCAGCAATGGTCGAATATGATTTTCGACCGTTTCCTATAGGCTTCTACGAACCCTCCTTCATCCGTTTCGTTTCTCTAATTTGTCAGAGTTGAACCCCAAAACGAACATTCGGAGAACCAACATCGTTCAATGATGCTGGTACGTTGTTATTATTGATATTGTGTGGTATTATTCGATAAAACGGATAGCCAATAGAACGGATTGGATGTGTTCGAATTCTGATTCACTTTTGAAAGACTGATTCGATTGATGAAACTTTTCGACCTTTACCTGCAGCTCCGCTTTGATATTTCTGTCGTGTAGCTCGGTTTTGTTGCTATTTCATTCAACGTTGATTAGTCTGTTGGTATCTATTGTGACGGTGGAGTCGGAAAATTTGCCGGAGATTCGAGGAGTGTCGAAAAAGAGGAATGTCAAAAAAGAGGACTTTCAAAAAAGTGGACTTTAAAAAAGAGGGCTTTAAAAAAAGAGGACTTTAAAAAAAAGGAGTTTAAAAAAGTGGACTTTCAAAACAAAGGAATTTTAAAAAAAGGGACTTTCAAAAAAAGGACTATCAAAAAAAAGGACTATCAAAAAATAGGACTTTAAAAAAATAGGACTGTAAAAAGATATGCCTAGGAAAAGCATCAGAGCAATATGTAACTACGATTCTACCAATCTCTATTTCATTGAAGAAAAATCCATTCCCTGGGTTAACCACGTTTCAAAACGAGGTTAAATCAGTTTCATTTACGCTGTTGATGCTACGTCAACTTTGATGCAAATTACATATAATCTTGCAAAGATTCTTCTTCGACCATTTATTTTATTTAATCTGGCACTAAACTCCATTAATACATAAATAAATAAATATTCAATCCATTTTCAATCCCATTTACTTCTACCCCTAAAATCAATTTTCCAACCGCCCCTTTTTTTTCGAGTCTTCAGCTTAACCCCAAAATTTGAAAAACTCGACCTAATAATTAACCTTACCAAAGATAGTATGAAAATCAAGGAGTGTATTGGGTGATCCCAGGATTAGAGTACTCCCCATTGAGGGCAAGTAAAAACGACTTTATTAAGTGAAAAAAAAGCCCTCGTTTTTGTCCTTCACATACGAGTCACCGGTACATGATAAACCTACACCAGCTTTCAACGTCGACAGTTCGAGTTTCCTGGACACCCGCAGAAATTGTACGTGTACGTGTTTCCATACGTAAATCGAGCGGATCGGAAGGATAATCAGAGGAAGGTTCGAAGTGCTCCTACAACTTTGAATACGCTATCGTAGTCCGGAGTGTAGCTGAATATTGTACATCACTGCGCAAAAAGCTCCCTCCATTGTCCAGCCTGTCCATTAGCTCACACCCGTTGAAATATTTATCCGTTCTCTACCCCATACGGGTAGACTACGACGCGCTGAAATACTATTGGCACATCGAGGTGTCGGTTCAACAAAAAAAAAAGAAAAAAAAAAGAAAAAAAATAGAAAAAAATAGAAAAAAGAAAAAAAAGAAAAAAAAGAAAAAAAAGAAAAAGCACGAGCCGCCGCTTTCGAAAGACGAACGAGACGAGTCAAACAACGAAAAAAAAAAAACCGACACAAAAAAAGATTGGAGTTTCGCAGAAAATTGCCCCTCGTAACGGAAATGGAACAGAGGGATAATTCCCGGCGCCATTTGTATATCGCGACTGGTCATCGAATATGCACGATAATCTCGATAGTCTAGCGGGAAAAAAAGTCACCTTCCGATACCCGCACTGCTAGGACTGGGTTGTGGATTTTCTCGTTGATGAAAGAAAAAAGAAAAAACGCCTGCTTTCACACCTGGCAATTCGGTTGGACGAGGTTGCCTCCCACGTTGACGTGACGAACAAAAAATATTTCGAAAGGACTTCGAGCTGACGCTGCACACGATCGAAAAACAAATTCTCTCGCCGTCAGCAAATCGGAAAAGTACGTTGGACTCGTCCAATGTGAGGTTATATAGATTGGCGTCGTTTTTGTTTTTAGGATTTCTGGAGAAAGTTTGTGTTAACGAAAATTTTTTTTTTGCAAGGTTTGGGTTCAAATATCTTTTTGTAAGATTTGTGTTGAAATATATTTCGTGTAGGATTTTTTATTAAAAAAGATATGATTTTTGTGGAGTTTTTATTGAAGAAGCAATTTTTTAAGGATTTCTATTTAAAAATATATATTTTTATAGGGTTCTCGTTAAAGCAAAGATTTTTGTAAAATTTGTGTTGAAAAAAAAAAGATTTCGCAGGTCTTCCATAAACGAAAAAACAGAAACCAAACTACCAAAAACATATCAGGAATATTTTCAAAATAAACCTCGGCAGTTCGAATTCTTTTAAAAACAATATCTTCACCGATGTTTTTCCCCACATTTTCCAAAAAAAAAAAATAATAAATTCGTCGCGATCACAGGAGAACCCCCGTTTGCTCATTTACCCCTGAAACATCAATAATCAATCAAATAAAAAAATACCAAAAAATGATCCACCCCAATACACCAAAAAATTCCCCACCGTCCAAATGTATCACTTACGATGAATCATGACAATGAGTTTCTCGTCTAGCCCTCTTTCCTCTTCCAAGCTACTTTTACACCACTAAATTGAGTTTTTCAATTTTCAAATTTACGTGGACTCCTCAATTGATTATTCGGTTGGCTGGAACGTATACGAGAGTTCTTTGACGACTCGTTGTATTATCGTAATCATCATTTTTTTTTTCATTCGTCTACCGTTGTGCACCTAGGTCTATAGAAGTGGGGTACTCTTGTCGCATGCATGGAAACGAGGAGACGAAAGTCGAGACTAAAAGCACCGAAGAGGATAAACTCTCCGCGGTTTAAATAAAGCTCGTGTATGTGGGTCAGTCGGTGTAGCGTTCACTCCCCCCCCCCTTCCCCCCTCTCTCTTTCTCTTTCTCTTTCTCTCTCTCTCTCTCTCTCTCTCTTTCACTCTCACTCTCATTCTGTCCTCCGTCTGCGTACTTGTGCAGTTACGCAATCCTCTCTCTGTGATAGAGTCTCCGCAGTGATCTCCGGAAGCCTCGCCCGAGAGAGAATATCTCGTCGTACGGATAGACGTTCACCGGCGCGTCCTCGTATCCGAAAACTCGTCCAGAGCTTTGTTATACCCTCGAGTGAGCTTGTTAGAGCGACTGTATTCGCCACACGCGTGTGCAGAGCTCTGTGAATGTTTTTGTGTGCTTGTGTACTGAGGGCTTTCCAGAGCAAATCTGTTCCGGAATACACCACGTGACCTGTCAAAGTCTCGGTCCAGTTTCCATGTACACGGAAATGGATAGACTTTCGTATTTGCCATTGCCGTGTTGAGAAATCTTGGACTTTTCGAATTAGCACTTATTTTTATGGAAATACTGGCTTTTCAAATTTATTTTGGGTACTGGAAGGTCGTGGAGGTTTTACTTTGGGAAAACAGGAATTTTGTGGAGGCTCGGTTTGAATAATGAATTTTTTATAATTTTGGGCTTGTTGAAATCCCGTTTTTTAAATATCGATTTTTTGAAAATGACGATTTTTTTGAAATGCGTTTCATTAAATACTAAATTTGATAGAGTTCCGAATTTCTTTAAATACTGGATTCTGTTAAATTTCGGGTTTTCGAAATACTAGATTTTCTCTTGTTTCGGTTTTTCTATATACTGAGTTTTTTAAAATTCTGTATTTTTGATAATTACGGGTTTTTTCAAAATGCGTTTTTTTAAATATCTGATTTTTGGAAAATCCTGATTTTTTAAATCTCTAATCTTTAAAAGCCCGATTTTTTTAAAAATCTTGGATTAGACCCAAACATACTCGTGGTTCGTTGATGATGGTTTGGGTTTGTTTGGGTTTGGGGAATTCTCCGAGACGCAATTATGGATGAAAAAGGTGGAGTGCGGAGGATCAGTCCGGTCGATTTGACATAGAACGGCCCGTGCACTCGTCCGCGTACTGTATCAAATTCAAAGCCCATCCTGCCACGATTGGAGAACGATGCACACGTACATTATACGTACGAAACTCGGAAGTCTATTGTTGAACTTCGTAGAACGGAAAATTACTTCCGGCCTGTCAAGAGTATACAACTTGATGATTAAATGCGCCCATAAAAACGTCCGGAACACAATTAAGTGCTTGAAAAATATTTACGAAAACTTTTTCGAAAGCTTCGCTAACGAGCTTTCGTTCGATTTAAGGAAACGGTAAGTTTGGTGTTTAATCGGGAAAGCAATGGTTCGAGTAGACTATGGTTCATTTCCTATTGTCGTCCTCGAACCATAGTGAAATTCTATTGATTTCATAAATTATTAATAATAATTTATTAAATTCAATTATTTTAATTAAATGAATTGCCCGATTATTTATTTAATTGCTCAATAATCAATTTCATTTAACTAATTGCTCGATAGTTAATTAAATTATTTTTATCGATAAATTGTTATTGAATTAAAAAAATTCTTAAAAACCTCAGTTATCTGCAAGATAAAATCTGCAAGTTTGCCTCATTCATAATGAATTAATCAGTACTAATTGGGAAACTAAATATTGAGACAGTTTTCCAATAATCATCGATAATGATAAGGTGATTTAAATTAATTAAATGTAAAGTTTCAGACGTTTTCGTTGTTAGACCTTTGTGCAATTACTATATACAAGTATTGAGGTAAACCATCAGTCAAGCACATACAAATATCGTCCGATTTGACGTCTCTTGTTGGTGAAACTGGAAAATGAATGTTTTCAATATTTTATTTATTATCAAATGAGCTATTTCTGAGGTTAAACATGGACGACACAATTCAGATTCGTAAATACACGAATCCAACATTTTGATCTGACTTTTTGGCGGGTTGAACTTAAAGTAAAAAAAAATCAAAAAAATTAAAAAAACAAAAAATACAAAACCTTGAAATAAAAAACCTTAAAAATTAGCACCCCAGAAATAATAAAAAATACTTCGAAATAAAAAATACTAAAAAACAAGGTATCCGAAGTGCAAACAAAGTGCTATTAGAAATATTAATTAACCAGGATGCTAAAAAATGTCTAATTTCCCCATAATCCTCTCGCATCGTTTCGACCAAACTTTTTATTTGTTTCTGAATTAGCTGAGAAGTCCGGGTTGTCTCGTGGGCAAAAAATTGCTAAAACATTCATATATTTCGCATTTATTTTGCAAATGCATTTATCTCTTTTCCACGGAGGGGGAAACGGTGAAGATAGAGCGAGAGAGGAAGAGGGGGGAGAGACAGACGGACAGACAGACGGACGGAGAGAACTTGAAGATTAATGTACGGCCATACGAGAAATACGAGCGACGTCTCGACGGGTAAAAGTTTTCCCAAAGCGCCGGGGCGCGTTTCTTCGCGTTCGTCGAGACTCGCAGGGAGTTTCCGCATTTTAAAATACACCCCAACCCCCCTTGGCTTTGCACTCGATCTTGTTGCTACACTTTTTCTTTTTTTCCTCTTGCGTCTTCACTTTTCACGCGTTCGCCATTTTTTTTCTTCTTTTCTCTTTCTCTCTCTTTGTCACTCTTTCATTTTTTTTCTTTTTTTACCTCTGTACTTGAGTCCCTTCCTCCACGATCCACCAGCCCTCATCCAAGCGACCCTTATTCTTCCTTCTTTTCGTTTTCTTACTACCTGAGCTCTGCGCGAAGAATTTTTTCTTCCCCTCACTCTCGCCCCCTTTTGTACCGAAGAGTTCCATCATAATTGTTAAATTATTCAAAGAACCGTGACGATAATGGCCTGAGGGAGAAAGAGAGGAAAGAGGGGTAGAAAGCCAACGCCAGCCCTTCGAGAACACCCCTCACTTTTTTTCTTATCTCATTTCTCTTACCCTCTTTAATTCCTTTTTTTTCGTCAACGTCCTTCTTCTGATGCTCCTCTGTGAAACGTTTCAATCATCTTTTTGGAATCCTCTTCGTACACAGTTTCTACACTCTCGTACGTACGCGACGAACGTTTCCATCAATGTGTGTACAAGACTGCTTTGGCAGCTGTAAAACAGTTTTTCTGACGGTATTTGGATGTTGTCCAATAGGCCCACGTGTACTGTATGAACAGCCCAATAGGACTGTCCAATAGGCCCATGTGTGCCATAAATACCTCGAGCAAGAGGGCACAGGGTAATTGGGTGTATTGGCCATTTCCAGGGTTTCAGTGAATCTGGTATTGGAAAATCGATTCCTAATGGTCGTATTCATCAATATATTGGGTTTGAAGATGCCAAGGACTTGAAAGACGTATTTCTCGTCAACTTCCAGAAATTATATCTTTCAGTATTTGGACATTGTCACTTTCCAATAGTACATCAAGTACCACTCTAATTGAAGTAATTCGATGAAGGTGTGTATTAGCCATTTCCAGGGTTTCAGTGAATCTGATAGAAAATCGATTCCTACTGGTCGTATTCATCGATATATTGGGTTTGAAGACTCCAAGGACTTCAAAGAAGTACTTCTTGCAACTTAAAGATAGTATTTCTTCCATATTTGGACATTGTCACTTTTCAATAGCCCCACGCGTATCCTAATTACCTCAAGCAAGAGGGCACAGGGTAATTGGGTGTACTGGCCATTTCCATGGACCAAATGAATCCGGCATTGGAAATTCGTTTCCTACTGATCAAATTCATCAATATATTGAGTTTGAAGATGGCGTCGACTGTTATTTTTTTTATCGATCAGCGCACCAGAGCAATGAGTCGCTGATCGTGTGCGTTACCGAATTCCGAAAGGGAAGCGCGATGTCACAGAGGGCGTTGAAAAAGGAGGAGTACGTTTATAGTGAACGACATTCCACAATTCTCTCTGTCTCTCACTGTACATATGCGTGTTTCGTGGCAACGAAGTGCGGCATCAGCCATCAGCACATCTCTCGACTCATCTCTCTCTCTCTCTCTCCATTTCCCTCTCTCTTCGTTCCACTCTTGGATGCTGTTTGGTGCTCGCGTGGGCGACGACGCGCCATTTTCTGGTCTGTCGTCACTCACGTGTGCAAATGGAGATTTTCTCTCTCGTTCTCTCCCTTTCTCTATCTTTATCCCTCTCTCTTCCACTTAGGCTGATATGAGGGGACCGTTGGGTGTAAAATCATCACAGACTAACGGAAATGCACGAAAAGCGAGCCTGTTTTACACGAACGTCAACATCTCTTATGGCAGCCTTTACGATCCAAGCCCCCCCCCCCCTGCCCTTCTGCACACTTTCTTCTTCTCCTCGTCCCGCCCCCGTTAAATATACGAGTGGCACTAGCCGTTCGGCAGAAATCGTACAGCGACGAGACGCGTTCCATTAGGGCTTCAACATTTTTGCTCGATCATCCCAGTGATCTGTAAACTCGACCGAAGTGCTTCAATCTTTCATCAAAGTCGTACTCGACCAAATGTTTTTATATTTACTATTAAAAGCACCCTGAAACGATCGACGTGGAAATAACCCAAACAAACATCCACCAACGAGCTGTCCAATTGGATGGGTCGAACAAGCCAGGGAAACGAGATTAAGGGCTGATCCGGGAAAATGGTCTTGTGAGGAAAATAACCAGAGGAAAATTTGGACTCATCCTAGACAAATGAAAATAGTAACGATCTAGTTCTCTTCTTTTTATGGGATGAAGGATTAATGAGCTTTTTCTGAGAAAATATAAATAGTCAAGTAAAGCGTTAGAAAACGTGATGCGATCAGCGTTCTTTTGACGTTTGAAGGTTATATGGAAAAGGGAAAGATTGAAGAGAAAGGATAGACGAAAAGAGAGAAAAAAGATAGAAAGGGATCTAGGATATTGAATCAGGGAGGAAATACAGTAAGGAAACAAAGAGTTTGATTCCTCATTACCCCTATGCCTAAAATCAGACGTAGGGATCGCCGATCGTTTTTTTTTTCTATGTTCCATGTCGCTACATTTGTTGGTTATGAGAGTAATTATTATTAAGATTTGACAACTAACTTGTTTAAAGTTTCATTTGCTACTGAAAACGTCGTTTTATTCATCATGGTTTTTCCACAATCGGTTTTCAAACTTACCTATCCATTTTCCTTGGAATTGCCCTGCGCAAAGTTATTTTCGGTTATCCAATCAAAGTTTGACTGTTTCCCATTTTTGATAGAGTTGTCCACTATGACTGCCATTGGACAAGAACACGAGGAAACTGTGATTGGTACTCCTGGAGATGGTCCCAATTTCAGTTTCTTTCTTAATCGTAGATTGTTGATTTCCAGAACATTTTCCAAGTGTGTCAATAATAATCTTCCACTTCGCAAACTCCTAGACCTCGAATTGTAAAAGAACACTGTTGATGACTCAGGCACAAAATCCAAGCTGAGAAAACTCAGCGTTCGGAGGATGCTAAGTGAACAGGAATCGTTTGAATAGTCAATCTAAAACGATCACACCAGGATGTTGTTTTTTAAATAATTTTCCCTCTCGGTTTTTTACCATTTCTTTTCGTATTTCTCGCATAACCTATTTTCCGTCGGCCGTCAGCCGAGTATTACCGCGATGTAGACGAAGCTCTGACCTTTTGTTGTTTCTCCTGTTCGTGAACACTCGCAGCGTCTGAATATGATGTGAACTCCTCGAAAGTCGAAGGACCCGAGCGCCACAATTTTACACTTCAACCTCTTTGTGCCTTGAGTCCTTTTGTTTGGCGATTCGGGAGGACAAAACTCCTTTGACTCCTCTACGCATCTGACGACCGTCTGGATTGGCGATAGCTGGTAGTCTTCGTTCCTTTCTTCACGAACAATTCCATCCCGATCCTTCCGGAACAGAGAGCAAGCTTTCGCGAGGAAATAACACGGAAAACTACGATGGAAGGGGGCACGAGAGTGTCGAGGGTAAACGGTTATTGGCGTCACAAAAGTACCAACAGCATACTATGGCTCTTGCTGCTAGTTCTCCTTTCTCTCCTTGTTTCTCTCTCCATCCTTAAATCTCTCTCTCTCTCATCTTTACCTCTCTCTCTTATGTTATTCATCGTATAGTATATTATGATTGTTTACAAACAATTTAGAGGAAATAAATAAAAATCAATAAATCGATCTCTCTTTTTTTCACTGCTGCAGCATGCAGCTATTCCTCTCTTTCAGTGTCCTTTTCTACCTTTGTTCTTTGTTTCCTTCTTCGTCTCTCTTTCTCTCTCTCTCTCTTATTATTATCATTATTCTTGTCATTATTTTTGTTATTATAATTATTACTTTCTTTGCTTATTTAATTTTGAGTTATGCTAAGTTTCTATTATTAATTTTGTTATTTCTTTTTTTTGCCCGAGAGTCATAGACTAGGGCATAATGAATTATGCTATCATCATCATCATCATCATCATCATCATCATCATCATCATCATCATCATCATCTCTTTCTCTCTCTCTCTCTGGCGTGGCTGGGTTTAGTTTTTAGTTTTTTACTATCTATTCATTGACTTATTTACTCAGGTTTGAGTTATGGTGTTAGCCTACTTTACTTTATTTTCCTTATTTTTCCGTTAGATTTTAAGTTCGATTTCTCGATGTACTGCTTTGCTGTTTTTGCTTTGCTATTATTTTTTTTATTATTTTGCTTTGCTATTTTTTGTATTATTTACCGTATTATACTTCATTTTTTTGCCCGAAAGTCCGCCGGGGCATGATAAATTATATCAATCAATCAATCAATCTCTCTCATTATTAATATTATTATTATTATTATTATTATTATTATTATTATTATTACTTTTTTTTACTGTACTTTATTAATTATACTTACTAATACACTCAATTACATTACTTTTCTATTATTATTACTTTCTTTGTTTATCATTGATTTTAAGTTATGTTTAAGTTTTCTTATGTTTATTTTATTGTTATCTCCTTCTTTTGCCTGAAAGTCTGTGACTAGGGCATAATAAATTTGTCATCATCATCATCTTTCCCTTTCTTCTTTTCCGTCATGGAAGAGAGATGAAAAAGGGAATCTCTATTCTAGGAGCCAAATTCGCGTAGTCGGCGATCCGGAAAATAACCATCGTCGAAACAACTTCCTTTTCTCATCCTTCATCCGTTCTTTCCTATTTTTCTGTGGTATTCCAGGCGTCTATACGCATACCCGTGCGCCATATCCTTTTTCTCGTTCCCCGAGCTCTTTGGAATTCCAAATTTTCTCGGCTACCTTTTCTACTCAAGTAGATCTGACCGTTCCATTCGAGTGTGACCCTTTGGGATCGGATGGGCATCTTATTAGCCCAATTTCGTTCCACCGCACCACCACCACCCCCCCCCCTCTCTCTTCTGCTGAAATTTTCTCTCCAGGCTTTCTGAAAACGAGGGAAAACATTTTTCGTATTTTTTATCACTAACATTTGTCTTCCACTGGGAATTTTTCTTCGCTCAATATTTCCCTGGAACTCCATCCCTGTGAGTACAATCGAATATCGAAATTACGAGAAGTGCAGTGTGAGGCAGATTGAGAAAGATGATGATAATAATGATAGATTTTAATATGCCCGTAAAACTTTCGGGCAATACGGTGCAATATACAAAAATAATAACCAAATAAGAACATAAATAATAATAATGATACACATTGCAATTAATAATAACGACTAAGAACTAAGCAATTAAAAAAACCAAGTCCGATAAAATAATAATATACGAGGGAACTAAATAATACAATTAAATAATAATTCTATAATAAAATAGTATAATTAATGTATACAATGAAAATAAAAATATAAATAATAATTTTAATAATAACAAGAGAGAGAGAGAGAGAGAGAGAGAGAGAGGGGGGGGAGGGGGAAGAGGAGCAATAGACCTTCGACGGACTCCCGTTTCTTCGGTTTAAGGAGGAAGTCTGACTGAGTCTCCTTGGGGCACGACCTGGATTTCGATAAGGAAGGTCTTCGCCTGTAATCTTCGTATACAGTTATAGTGGTAACGGACAGCACGAGGAAGAGTCTTCCATCGTACCCGTATCTCAATTCTATCTGAGTAGCAAGGAGCTTCGATACTACGTGACAGACTTGGCTGATGATCGACCCGAGTTCACCGTTATACCTTGCGGTGAAGAAAAAAAAAAGAAAGAGAGAGAGAGAGAGAGAGAAAGCTTCGTTCTACTTCAATTCCTTCAAATCCATATACATACCTATGTCTGAGCAAACGCTGACTCGAATCACGAGCAAGTACGAACAAGTAACTCCAGAACGAATCTCATATTTGCACGACTAATTCGATGGAGAAAAATCGCTCGTCTGTGTCGATCAATAATTACGGACTGCTGACTTTGTCTCTCTTATATTTATGGATTCTTGAACTGTTGATCCGCAGACGATTCATTATCGTTGGATATTTTTAAAAACCGCCAGACTCCAATGTAATTTCATGAACGATTGATTGCGAGGGATGAGAAAATGAAGAAAAAAAAAAACTTGCTTGCGAGGCTTTTCATTGAGGGGAAACGTAAGGAATCGTCACGGTTACTTTTAATGAAATATCCATTTTTCACGACGATTTGCATTTATCAAAGACTTGGGCGATGTGGATATCAGAGTTCGAAAGAATTCGTTTTTACAGAACGATTACAATTATTTAAACATTTTTAGAACGTTGTTTTAGTACATAAATTGATAAAGTTGTTTACTAAATTTCTGAAAAAGTTTACTAAGTTTATTAAAAAAAAATGATTAGTCTTTTAAGACAGGTCAAATAATAGTTTCAAGGACCTTTCAACACGAGGGACTCAACTGTGGTCTCGATTTTGACTAACCACCGGATCCGAAAAAAAACAGTTTTTTTCAAAAATACCATATATCGACTTTTTTTTGTTAAGTTTGCGAAAATCGTCAAAAATGATTTTTTCCCACTTTGTATCGGTTTTGGAAGAAAAAATGCATGCATGTGTGTTTTCAATAACAATACTGGTATTAACAACAATAATAATATTATCGAGTAAATATTTTTTCCTTGATCAAGAAAAACTGTGACTAGAAAAAATCCGCCAATTAAATATCGATAAATAATAATCACCCTTTATACAAACAGAAGAAAATCGAGAAAATCATAATTAGAGTTTGCCAACTAGTTCTAGCATAATAGCAAGTATACCATCAATAGCGATTCCGGCATTGATTTTTGGATTATTGGGTTGTTGGATCTTTCAATTCCAGTTGCCTTATAATCAGAGAACTATCATTTTTTTTATTGATAAAATTTTTTTTTCGTATGTATCATTGTTTTATTAGGTAAAACTAATTTCACCTAATAAAAGGTAAAATTTTTTTTACCTTTTATTAGGTGAAACTTTACCTAATAAAACTAACTAAATAAAACTTTACCTAATAAAACTTTAAAGGTAAAACCTTTAAAAAACTAATAATTCACCTAATAAATAAATAAAAACTTTATTAGGTAAAACTGGTTATGCCATCTCACCAGGGCACAGGGCAACTGAAAAGTTCGTGTGGACACAAGCATCCAAAAATCCCATTTTTCATCTCGTTACGTTTCGTGAATGGATTATTATTATTATTTTTCTCAATCTCCTAGTTGCGTTCAATTTTTCCTACTTTTCCCCACACATTTTTTAAACCCAACACGATAGCATGAATACACAAGCGACCAATGAAAATTTCGTTGAACTTCGTCAAAATCGTTTCATATTGGATCGAAAACTTGATCGAAAGGAGGATTGCAAATTAGATTGGTTATCAACAATTTACCTCGTTAAGTTCACTCGATAGTCATTCCCGTCGACAAAAACGAGCACCGAGTGAAAAACGAGGTTGGAACGCAATCGAGGAGTGGCCATTTTCAAGTCCCTCCGGCAACCCTAGCAAAAGGCTGCGCCAACTGAAGCCATTTACCCGTTTTCCTGAATCATCATACCCTAAGCGGTCGTTCTAGAAACGTTGAACGGCGATAGGAAGTCGAGGATGGTTTTTGGGTTTGTTTCTAGTCGATTAACTTCGCTAGCCAGTCAGGACTTTACCTTTCCCAGCGTATATACGTATGGGAAAAGTTTATAGCGAATGTGGTCGAGTTCGAGATACCCAATGTCTGTAAAACGACTGTTGGTTGCATCTAAGTATTTTTTTACGAACGTTATTCCGAGAAATGTTCAGACCCCAAAATAACGTAGGATTGTTTCAGCCTCTTTTGTTTAAAAACCCTTAAAGAGCTTTTTGAAAAAATCTATACGGACTGAAATCTAAAAATCTTTCGGATTTTCGTGGATTTTTTTCGGTATTTTGTAGGTCTGAACTGATGACCCCTTAATTCGTCGAAATAAACCGACATAAAGCCTTGGCCAAAAGTATTAGGCATCCAATAATTTTTCTATCCGGACGAAAAATCGAATTTCTCGCCGAAAAAAAAATCGTAAAAATTTGTTGAACAAACGAAACTGAAGCTAATAGTAACCTCTACGAACATCTAATCTCTACATTTCGGGATCACCATTTTTCAAAGTCTAGCAAGCCATTATGCAAAGTACGAAAACAATGGAAAATTCCGTGTTTTTCGAAGTGACGTACCGGCTGCAAAAAAAATCGCAAAAATAAGAATGAAAAAACAAAAGGAAGCGATTTTTGTCCTCTTCAAAACGCCGTTTGGTAAATTGAGTTACGATCATTTTTCGCCGAGATATCGAATTTAATGTCAGAACAAAAAAACTTTTAAAAAGCCTGAACTTAGAAAAATGGTGATCCCGGAATTTAGAAATTAGCTGTTTGAAGAGGTAACTGTCAGCTTTAGTTTCGTTTTTTGAACAAATTTTTACGATTTTTTTTCGCCGGGAAATTCGATTTTTCGTCCGCATAGAAAAATTATTGGATGCCTAATACTTTTCCCCAAGGCTGTATAGTCGAATAAAATAAACTATATATTTTTCTTACTGTCAATAAACTTTACTGAATAATACAATCGCCATTATTCATAACGTCAACATATATCGAAATACATCTACCAACGTAACGTACCACCAAAATAAAATTGAAAATCGATCATAGCCCACGAAATTTGAAAAGTCACCTTATTTAGTGAACGAATAAGGCGACTTTTATGTACATCGTGTAAATGTCAAAAATCGGTGTCTTCGATAGGAAAATGCTTTCAACGGGACCGAAAATGTTTTTGACCAAATCGCGCTGTCGCGTCCGATGTGGCTGCGTGTATGGATTCATAATACGACCTGGCTTTCGTACGCGTGAAACAGCCGTTGTCGCGTATGACGTGACCAGAACACACGTTTTCAAATAACATTATACGATATGTGTTTTTTCACGGTTCAACGAGTTTTCCAACTACGTTTTCGTGGAGCCCCGAAAACGTGCAACAATGAAATCGGACGTCACCCACCACGTTGCTGGAACGATTAAATGTGTATTTTCGCGATATAGATATAAAATCGCGATATAGCTTTGGGGGTTGGAAAATTGTTGAATATCCTCGACCAAGGGGTCTCGAATAGCTGAACATCTCGTGTATGTATAAATACGCATGCGTATTTTCCATATGTACATACGAGTAAATAAATATATCTAAAAAAGTGATTTTGAAAACATTAGATTTCGAGGCATATTCTCGTACCTCTGTCACTGAAGTTGACGTTACAAAATATTAGGAAGAGTCGTAAAATGTATTGTAAAAAAAAATCTCTTGCCTGTATTAAACGATTCCAGTTCGATTAAAAAGATGTAAAAATATGAAGTAGATTTGATTTTTTAATTTTTTATTTTTCAAACGTGAAATTAATGAGAACATTCGATTTTTCAAATTTCAATTTTTTCTACGTGAAAAAAGAAAAATTTGTGAATGAGGAAAATGTAAAATAATATTTATGCTTCATCACAACTTGATATAAACATCGCGATTTGCATGTGTGTTGATATGAGATGTCTGAATTTTTGTTTTTGTACTTCTTTTTTTGGATCACCCTGTATGTATACATGAGTGCACATGGGCAGAATTTTGTAGCTGTCAGGCGAATATTGACTGCCTCATTTTACTACTAAAACCACGACGTCACATTTATCGTCTAAATTACGAGAGAGAGAGAGAGAGGGAGAGAGAGAGAGTCAGACCGTAATTCCACGAGCATTGGGCTGAAATATTGTTTCTCAGCAAAAATAATAACACTAATAAATCTGACACCGCCCGTTTGTCATTCAATGCGTTTTTTTTAGATTCATATTGCTTTTATGATTTTTCTATTATTTGTTTGTTCATTCATTTTTTTTTATTTCCGCTCTGCTTGAAACGCCTACACATGTCAAATTGGAACGACAGCGTGACATTTTTAAAAGTCCAGGAATAACAGTAAGTTACATAAATACGGGTGAGAACGAAGCCACGTGGCACGAGACTTTTGATCGATGAGCCCATCCCCAAAAATAAATGAGACCAAACGCGATAACAGTAAAAATAAGATAAATTTAGCACCGTCGATAAAACAGACTCGCGCGACGGTCGCATCTTAATTTAAGTGTCATACTTTTGGCATAATCTTTTTTGTCTTTTTTCCACACCACCTTAAGAAAAATAACTTTTCCTACTTATTTATAGAATCACAGAACTCGAAGAACAATTTTTTCAATGAAAAAAAATAGTTTTTCATTTTTTTTCGTTTTTTGTCAGGACCTTTAAGGTTTATCTGAATACGTCTAATGAGTACGTTCATTTTTATCGAAATTACCGGAAGATCTAATGCCAAAAATATGTGCAATTTTTTCTCAACTGGCCTTCGCAAGAGGGTACAGGGAAACTGAGGAAAACCCGTAAATAAAGGTTCCTGTACAGCGTGATAAGAGCGTGTACGTCAAAACTAATAAACTATTATGACAAAGGCATTAAAAAAAATAGTCAATATACTATATGATATGACGAGTGATGCTTTCCCATTAAAGAGTCATTTAGTCACTTTCATTTTTTTTAATCGTCATCTCTAATTTACACGTTCCATCAATTCCATCGTCTAGAGACACTCTTCAATTTCTCGTCTTCATCTTGATTTGAATGGGCCGCGAATTGTTCGAATTCCCGAAGAATCGTTGGAGAAAACGTCCATGAATATCCAAAGTGAACGAAAAACGCAACAGCGTCGAGTAACAAAAATTTGTTCACACTGGGGACAGGCGAGATTGAATGGGAGAGGAGTTACGCGCGTGGAACAATTGCACGGAAACGGAAACGAGGCAAAGAGAGAGGGTGAAGTCCCGGTGGTGTATACTAATTGTAGCGACGCTTCCGGGGTAGTTACGGAAAATATTGGTAAAATGACATATACCGGGTGTCCAAGCGTCTCGGGGCAATAATTTCGAAAATCTCGACGATTCGAACTTCGAAAAACGATCGCAAATTAGAAAATCGACAATTTACAAAATGGTGGATGTACTACGGAAATTATTAATAAAATGACATATACCGGGTGTCCAAACGTCTCGGGGCAACAATTATGACAATCTTGACGATTCGAACTTCGAAAAAACGATCGCCAATTTGAAAATTTACCTTTTACAAAATAGTGGATGTACCACGGAAATGATTCGTAAAATGACATATACCGGGTGTCCAAGCATCTCAGAACGACATATTTTTCATAATCGTGACGATTCGAACTTCGAAAAACTATTGCGAATTAGGAAATCGAATATTCTCAAAATGGTGGATCTACTGAGCTTGCAGACTGCACACTTTTTTTCTGTTTTTTTTATAGACTCTGGGGAATAATTTGGCAGGACATCCTGTATGTTGAAAGCTTCAGGAATCGATTGGCGGTTGTCGGGTAAATATCCAGTGCTTATTAATGCTTCCAGCACAATTCGTACCCCTCCCTCTCTTTCTTTGCCTCTCTTTCTCTCTCTTTGCATTCGTCCATCTTTCGTAATGTTTCATAAATTTTCATCATACAGTCTCTGCGAACAAAACGGAGTATCGTGACGATGCAATAAAACATGGACTAATTAGGACCGATGATGGTGTTAGGGCAGTGCATTTCACGAACCGACCGTGCTGCTCCTTTCATTTATTTTTATTTTCTCGTTCTTTGTAATCCTCGGGCAAATATATCGAGCTGTGCGAACGATTTCAGCCGTGCCTGAATAGACTTCATTAATGATTAACTTTTCAGTAGCTCGGAATTTCCGCGGATGCTGCGTGCTCCCATCCGCCATTCGGAACCTCTCATTAACGGCCCGCGAGGATTGATCAAAGTATATTCATCATTTTTTTTATATACTCGTGGAGTCGACCGAACCAGAATTCGTGTTGGAGTCACCAGTGTCCGTTTTTTCGTTGTTGCTCTGACGTACTCAATTCTTCATTAATTATGCGGGGAGGACGAAGATTTTTTCGATTTTGAAAAAAGACGCTTCAAAATCTTAGGGTAAAAGACGGAATACGAGGTTTGTTCAAAAAATAAGGTGACTGTTCAAATTTCGTTGGCTACGTACATTCGATTTTCGATTTTTTTTTATTTGTTACGTTGGTACACGGGTTCTCAATATATGTTGACATTATCAGCCATTTTGCATATTTAGTTTTTTTTTAATGGATGTAAAAGACGGAGATTCCTGACGATTTAGGAAATAAAGAAAAAATATATATTAATGAATAAATCAAGATTTATCGAAAAAAAAATACAAAGTCACCTTTTTTTTTGGAACGAACCTCGTACGATCCATTTTTCCAAATCTAGATAAATCGCTGCGGACAATGGTTGGATGGATGACCCCTCGAAGTGATTCAGCCTCGACTCACATAGGACGCAATTTTTCCCACTTTTCATTCTTACCAACAAAGTAATTTCGGTAAAAGTATCGACACAAGTTTCCCCCAGTTTCCCCGTGCCCTCTTGTGCACGAGGAAATGAAGAAAAAAAAAGTGGAAATTACTCGACTTATTCGAGAAAGCTCGTGAAACTTCCATCACCATCGATCGTCTCTCGAATCCCAAATAATAAACTCTTCCAAAAAAAATAAATTTTTCAGAATTCCTTGGCAGCTATATCGATGATAGCGCGATCGAATGAGCATTTTTTTCCGGATTCTCGAGGGCTGAGAGAGAGGAACTCGAAACGCGTGGGGCCCATTGAAAAATCGATTTCACGTTGAATATCTCGTATAGACACGTGCAATATAAATACCTGTGTAGCCTGTACAAGGATACGGAATATATTCTATGTACGATATGAAAATCTCGCGTGAGCAGACTGTCCGTTCGTTTCGGGTGCTTCGCATATTTTATATCCAATATTTCGTACGTTTTACCCATTTTCATGCATAGTGCATTGCACATTTGCATTCGGGATTTTGCATACTTTATGATTTTCCGCGGTTGCATCGTCCTTTTTCCCTCTTTATTTCACGCTGTCTTCCCCCCCCCCCTCTCTCTCTCATGCATAAAATAAATACACGTTGAGGGTAGCGATTCTCGCATCGCGTTTTTTCCCCACAAATTTAGGGATAGTTTAAACCAAGTCCCCTTTCTGAAGAAAATACGAATTTTCGAAATACCATTTTTTAATCATCAATTTTTGAAAGTGCCCCATCGAAAATTCACGTAGAGTCTAATCATCTGGAATTCCTGATTGAAGCGAGATTCAATTAGTTCGCTTTTGAAATATGCGAATATATATATTTTTTTTTATATCTACCGGATATTTCGTCGCTTGAAAATTCTTCGATAATTGGTGGAATTCGGAACGAGCCTCGAGCGAAAAATATTCGCAACTCGTACGAATTAACTCTCATTAAGCTTTAATTTGACATTCCTCATCGAGCACGTTTCATTACACGTTGGTATTTTTTTCTTTTTTTTTTTCCCTATTTTTTTTTGGTCCCTTTGCCAACCCCAACGAAACCCCTCCTTGAAGCTGAACAAAATGCACGCCGTAGTTCCGCGATTCGTAACGAGGCGAACTCTCGAGTATTGCCGGGGGGGGGGGGGGGGGGGGGGGGGGTACGCGTCCGTTATTTTCAACATTTTATCAATTCCAACAACAGTTTGCCAATAAAATATTGCTCTGCGTATCTATATACGATGAATGCCGGCGCGCCGGAAGATCTCAAATTCCTGGCCAAAAAAAAAGTGCGTATCCATCCACAGTGGAATTTTTGGTACAATTCAATTTATTTGCTCTCGTTGAATAATTGAATCTCACTGTGAACGCGCATGCGCGTAGCCCTGTGTCTACTTCAATAAATTGGAGCTAACAGGCTTTGGCTTGTCGAAGCAAGGCATTTCCACAGCTGTACGAATTATTTTGCGCCCTCCAATTCCATGATTTTTTCAACATACGAATTCTTTGCGTATCTCGAATTTTTTCGCGATACCCCACTCCTCGGAGGGCCAGGAAAACAATTTTTTTTTTTTTTAAATCGTTGTTTACATCGAGCCTGGAATTTTGCAGAATTCATTTACCGATACTCTTTCTCTTTGCTCGAACGCAACCGGAAATACAAATTTGGAAATTTTATTTCGGTTGCGTCGATATATTCGAGCTACGTGATGGGAATTTATTGCCTTCTTTTTTTTTTTATTAAAAAATCGTGGAATTGCTAAGGGTTAACGGTAAAAAATGCCATGAATCTTTTGTTGCGTGAAATGGAGTTTGGCCTTTTGGAGAAAGAAGTCGATGAGAAAATAAAGATGGGCCTTGAAGTCACTAGACATTGGGTAGGGGAGTCAGAGAACGTGAATTGAAGTCAATTAGACACTTAATTTTAGAGCCCATTCTAAAAACATCCTAGCTTGAATCTTTGTATCGAGCACACCGAAAGTTCTGTCTGTTTTTGGAAAAAAACAAAATACAATTTTTTGTGGCCGTCAATAAACTTTATCGAGTAATATAATTGCCATTATTATTAATGGCAATTATATTAACGGAAATTTTATAATACCATTTTTATTGATGACTTTTTACCAGCATGAGGGCAATTTGTATATATCATTTTTGAAAATGTTTCATCTATTGATGCGAAAAATTGAATGCTTATTTGATATGTTCTTCACTTTTGAATTTTTCGCCGTTTGAAAAATTTGGTAAGAACAAAAAAAAGTAGTAGTCGGAGAGTGCCAAGTCCGGGGAATACGGTGAATGCCGTAGAATGTGCAGCCTAGTTCTGCAAATTTTTGACGAGTCCCAAAAACTGCATGTGGCCTGGCATTTTCATAATCATGATGCGTTATGATTTTTCAATATTAATTTTAAATATTCCATTTTTAATCAACTTTGTTTAAGTTAATTTGCTAAGTCAGTATGTATAAATTAGCGATAAAAATAGACAGTAAACCTAATATAATTCTTGATGAGATATCGATATCTTTTGATATTACAAATATTACAAATATTTGTACAATTATACTAAATTGTATTGTATAAATAATAATAATTATACAATTGTATAAATTTATTAAACAGTTCAAATATTGATATATTTGATATCCGAATAAGATATTAATATCTTTTGATATTACAAATATTACAAATTATTGTACGATTGTATAAATTGTATTAAACAGTTCAAATATTGATATATTTGATATCCTGATAAGATATTGATATCTTTTGGAATTGATAACGTATCTTTGTTTATTCGTCGAGTCCAATGTAGATCTAGATTCCTACCGGTAAAACCACAAAGTTTAGATGCACAGAGCAGCCATTGTGACTTTTTGAATTCGAGCTGTCGAAGCCTCTGATCCCGTATATCTATCTAGGCAGGTATCTGGGTAGGTATAATCGTGAACGTTGTATTCTACTCGGAGGTCGTGGATTTTGCAAACGGCTTTTATATACCAGGCGGAAGTCGTGAGGTACGCTACTGGGGTAGCTTCGATGCGGTAAAAGCTCGTTGCTGATGGCTGCCATCTCACCCACGTGCGAGCTTGCGTTATATCCTTTCGGATATTCCGGAGAATAAGGACAACGTCATCAAAAACACCAGTGACGTATAAATACAAGGATACGCGAGGACTTAACTACCCCCTTAAGGCTGGTCGAAACAAGAGCCCGTTTTTCAATGATACCGTTGGTAAAGCCAAACGAAGAGGTTAGGAATGAAAATAAGGGACGGAGAACAAAGATGGAACGAGTAAAAATCCCAAGGGCTGATACTTCGGCCCAGACCTGCCACACGAGACCACAACTGACCTTTCTCGTTTCACCTCGAACTCTACTCGTCCTTTCGCCTACCTCGATACTGGCTTTTCAATATAGGTCAATCCTAGTAACTACTTTAACGACCAATCGGTTCGCCAAAATCTCTAGCCGTTTACATTTCCAACCGGAAACGAAAGTACCCGTGTAAACATTTCAATCGGAAAAAAGTGCTGATCTATTTTCCCTGGATAATATCATAGTCTCAGGTACTCGACCCATATAAGACCTATCTTATTTGTTTTTAAGTACAACAAAAAAATTATAAACGTTGAAATGAAACGAAAATGTTTATTTAATCATTTATTCAATAATCAACGTATTAGTAATAATTTTGGTTCGAAAAACATGGTTCACTATTATCTATAAGCTTTTTTTAAAAAAGCGGTTTACTGGGCCGTATTACTGGGCCTTATTGAAAAATAAAACTTAAAGTGACCTCCAAAATTAAGTATTTTAATTTAGCTATATAATAAAACATGAAAGAAAATTATAAAAGGGATTCTATATAATCGAAACAAAAATCAGTACTGTAAAAACATGTACGACTCGCATGGTAATACGATTTACTTTTTGGTACTGTTTCCAGCAATTTGATCAGAAGTCATTCGTCTATCAATTCGACTTTATCGAGTCAAGTTTGGCAAAATTCTGAAGAGCCGTTTAGGCAATCCGTGGGTATTTACCACCCTGATCTGCAATACCGACCAGGCTAAGGATCACTCTTAAAAGGAAGGAGGAGCCCTTGCCTTATCCAGACCACTGCTCCTAATAAGGCCAAACCCGTTGTAACTTCGTACAAAAAAAAAATAAAAATATATATAATCTTCAATTTTAAACTTAAATTTTGATAACGACATGTATAGTGCTGATTAACTTTTGATTTCCAGGGGTTTTCTCACGTCCTCCAATTCCTCGCAATATTTCCATGTCCATCATGATGTTTCATGATCAAACCGTTTCTACGTTCTGGATACCTATTTTCTTTGGGTTTGGTTTTCTAGAACGTGCCAAGTGATTTAAGGGACCAGAAAAGAATAAATCGTTGGAGAAACTTCGACTCGCCTACAATGCACTTTTTTCTCTCCAGATGTGGTCCTTTCATTACAGACGATTCCGGCTGTATCTTACGATAATATACATCCCCAGTCATCCCGATGTACAATGAAGCCCATTTCCTCTGTCTCTTTGTCAGTGCACCGGACTCCATCGTTTTCGTTATCACACAACGCCTGCTAGAAAAATGCAAAATAAACGAAAAACTTTCTTTCCGTAATGCGCGATTAATGATCCCATTGGGTGCGATGGAGACTCGCCCTTGTCGTCAGATTCCAGCTATACAACGTTAATGGAGTCGAAACATGCTAGGAAGAATACTTGGGACGATGAAACCCTGACAATGACGACCATAAAACGATTTTTATATCGCACCATTTGTTCCGACTGACTGCACGTTTAACCTATTACTGGATGGATATTAAATAATCGACGAAATTCAAGGAAATTTGAAAATGGCGTAGTTTTCGATAGAGTAATAATGGATTAATTATTTTAAGATTTTTTACTGAATAATTTAATAATTATAGACATATTAATTCAATATACAAATTTTTATAGTCACTTGTGAGAAAAGAGCTTCTGCTTGAGACCTACAAATAGGTCAATTATCAGTTAAATTGATTTGTTAATTACGAGTAAAATTGATTTGTCAAATATCAGTTAAATTAATTTTTTTAATTACCAATCAAATTGGTTTATCAATTACCAGAAAAATTTATCTGTAATTTATCAGAAAAATTGATTTATCAATTATCAAAAAAAAATGATTGATCAATTATCAAAAAAATTGACTTATCAATTACCAGTAAAATTAATATATCAATCACCACTAAACTTAATTTGTCAATTAAATATCAATAAAAATTGCCAAAGTAGGAGAAAAATCGCTGAAATTCATGAATAGCAGATAGGGAGTAATTGAGAGAAGAAACGACAAGGAAAAGCAGACAAACCCATTATCAGCAAAATTGGCAAAACGGGAGGAAAAATGGAATTGAAGAGCATGAAGTATTAGAAAATGGACGTTCCAATTACATATCCAAACTGGCAGAAGTAAACGTGTCAATCTGGGAAAAAGAGTAAAGCTTTTATAACGGCGATTGATTGGATTGACACATGCAAACAGACGGAGTTCGGGTACTAGGAGGAGCGACTGTGTCTCGAATTCCATTTATTTCTATTTTTAGATGACGTTGTAAATTGGTTGGTGGTGGCACATGCAACCCTAGGAGTAGACTTTCGTAGACACTCTCATAGACTTATATATATATATACGCATTTAGAGATATATTATATATAGAATTTCAAGAAAATCCGAGAACGCGTCTCATCCGACGAAACAAACGGAATTAAATAGAGCGAATCGTTGGTTGGTCTTTGGGTGTTCCACGTTCGAACGATTCCAAGTTCCGGACGTTTGATCCCCGTCGGTCTCGAAAACTAGTAATTTCCACTCGGTTGTTCACAGTCGCGGCTTGTAATAAAGTATAACGTGTCGTCTTCGGCGTCGTCGATGTTTCGTAATCGCAACAAGTCGGTGCATCTTGCCAAGAATTGAGTCATCCTTCTCGGCTCTCGTAAGCTTACGCGCATATTTCCTCCCTGTTCCTACTCTCTTTTACGCAGACGCAGATGCAACATCCAAATTTTATTTTTCATTTCTTCAAAAGTCCTCGGTATTTCCGCGTGTGGGCTTGGACTTCCTTGTTCTCTTTTGTTGCGTTTCACAAACGTTGGCTTTGTTTTATTTGGTTAATTATTTTCATACTTGATGGATTTTATCACGGGAGCTTGCAATGCATGAATAATAATTGATGAAAAAAGAAATTTAAAAAGGTATATGAAAATAATGTGTATATTGCAAATTTTTATTGAGAACCGTTGGCGAAGAAAATTTATTAAATTAATTGAGATCTTGAAAGAATAAATCAAATGAAAATTTGATTTATTTTTGTTTAATTTAGAATGTTAAGATTAGCAGTTTTCAATTACATTAATATTATCAATAAAATTAATGTGCAAGAGAAACTTTATTTCCTTTCGAATTTTTATTTTTGTTTAATTTTGGTGCGATGAAACATTTTTTTAGGGCTTACGAAGACGTCATTTCACACACGATTAATAGGTAGTTTTTAGAAGCTTTCATTTTTTTTATCAATTAATATCGACGAGGAATGAATTTGGTATTTTTCAAAAATGGATAAATTACCATGACACCGACTGCAACGAAAAGTCAATCATCGAAGTTTCAATTTAAAAAAAAACGTAAAAGTCAGAGACACTGTATAAATAAAAAATTAATCTAAAAGTGACCTCCAAAATTAATTATTTAAATTTAACTACATAATAAACCATGAAATAAAATAATAAAAGGAATTCTACACAACCAAAACAAAAAACAGTACTGTAAAAACATGTACGACTCGCATGGTAATACGATTTACTTTTTTGTTACTGTTTCAAGCAATTTGATCAGAAGACGTTCGTCTATTGATTCGACATTATCGAGTCAAATTTGGCAAAATTCTGAAGAGCCGTTTAGGCAATCCGTGGGTATTTACTACCCTGATCTGCAATACCGACCAGGCTAAGGTTCACTCTTACAAGGAAGGAGGAGTGAAAAAATGTCGAATAGAGCATAATTAACTTGATTGAATCGAAACGAAATGAGACTGTTGTCCATCTTTGTACATATTATGATAAGACGAGAAAAAGGGAGAGACAGAGACAGACAGAGAAAGAGTAGGAGAAGATAAGGGAGCAAACGAGTGGGCAATGCATTACGAATTCCCGGAGGTCTCTCCTTCGCCGTAGGTTAGATGAGTCCTCTGGGAGGGCATCGCATGCTGATTAGCGCAACTCGACTCGAACTAATGGCAATCTCTTCGCAATAACTCTTAGCCCCAAATAAATCTTTGACATTTCTGTACTCCGGGGGTACAAAGGTGAATATTTCGTTGAATATTTTGAGGTTATACGAGAGGGGCGAAGCCGTTCGATGGAACGATCGTCACGCGAATACGTTGTACATACGTCGACTCCGAAAAAGTTGTCCTCGGATATTCGTGAAGAAGAAAATTACGGTCGTCACTCACAACTTCGTGTGAGCCCGGATAAACGGCGTGACGAAACGCTGAATGTTTTCTGACGTGGGTACACCGACAAGGAAATCCAGGGACGGTGAAAAAATTCAGCTTGTATCGGCGTAAGGGAATGGGGCAGTTGTCGTCGAGGCGAATTTATATCCGTTTCCACATGCTGCGAATAAATTTGGATGTGAACCCCCAGGGACAGATATGCTGAAGAGAGACGGAATAGGAATCCTGGATACGTTCTTGTAAATCTGTAGAAAGAAGATATGTGCAAATAGAGGTATTGTGGCAGAAGTTCAGGATGAAAAAAGTGCAGTGGAAAAGACCTTGTCTAGTCAGGCCGGGAAAGGGAGACTCGACGATTCATACAAAAAGCCAGCACAGGTGAAAGCACAGGTGAACAAAGCTCAACTGGGACGAGACTTAGGGTAGTTCTAGTGTATTGCCTACTCAACAGTATTTAAATAATTTTTTATAGATAATTAATCTTAATAAATAAATAATAAAATAGATAGATTAAATACTTATTTCTCTCTTTCATAGATAACAGATAATAGATACTATATATTAATAGATAATTATTATAAATTGAATAGATAAATAATTAATTTAATAATCGATAATATTTATAACTTTTTAGTCTGAAAATAGAAAAATACTTACGTTTAATTATTATTATCGATAATGAAGTATTCAAGTAACAATCAGCTTGACTCTTTCAAGTACCTATCTTTTTTCACGTTTTTCGGACAATAGACGTTCGTCTGTCGTCAGGATTTCAAGCCAAGGTCTATTTTCTGTATGAAGCATTCCGATGGTAACGTCCTGCTATGGCCTAGCGTTCAGATCTACCATCCACCAGCTTACATCGTTAGATCCAGCCGTACACGCTTTTATGAAACAGACTGTACGTATTTGTTGCTTTTTGCTTGAACTTTCATCGCTATCGTTTTACGACGACGTTACAGATCGGCTTATCAGGGTAGATAGATCATCGATCTTTGTCGGAACGTCAGGGCTTTTTCTATTGGACCAAGATTGATGATGCGATGAGAGAAAAATATGTGTTTTGCTCATACTTGACGAAAGGACTTCGAATTTCTAGTCCTCTTCGTACCCCTAGCTTTTCCATAGAGTTTCTAACTAATACGAGCAGTCAAGGAACGAACGTGATCTGCATTCGTCCACTTACATCAGAGCCTACGGCCAGCAAGCATTCAAGACCCATCACCACCTTGGAATTTCGTCGAAATTGAGGAAAGAGTCAGACCAATAGAGACTGGTGAGGAAATCTCCACACGTCTTTCAACGTTATGGAAACTCGTAATATCCAAAAGAGCTGCTGTGGACTCGGTGAAACTTATCTCATTGAAGCCGTATGAGAGGTGGATAGGTGGAATCTCGTGGATACGAGAACTGTAAGGACTCTCGTTCCTAGCCTCATTCCTCAACGTAGTTAAATCATCCAACTGGGGGGACAAGACCTCGTAGTCCCTTTCTCGCCTTATCCATCGTACCTTAATCCTCCTTGCATTCCCTCTTGGATCTCCTCTCTCCTTTTCCAGTTTCCTGTCTATCCTACTCCATCTCTTTCTCTCTGTCTCTCTTTTTCTGCAACTTCCAGATCATCAACGGATTCCAGACACGTAGTAGGAATTTATTTGAGACGCGTGTATGCTCGAGCCTGAATCTCTTACCTGGAAGGGACACAGATGTACACACGCTTATCATCCAAAACGTGGATGTGCGAAGAACGTGAACCCAAGTTTCGAGCTTCCCTATCGTTGCGCATCGTCCAACCAAAAACGGGAAGGCCTTTGCTAGACTCCACGATCTGCATCCACCAACTTATCCAACAGCTACGACCAACCTACGCTCCAGTTCTCTCGTGCTGCTCGCGACCTCCGTAAACCTCTGACCTGACCCCGGCTTGCCAACTTCTTTGGCAATCACTTGTAGTTAATGGAACCAAACGAGCCAAGGGATTCAGCTGATAACGCGGACCAAGCCAGTTGTTTCGATCGTACGGCCACTCCAGAGGTGCCCAACTTCTTACCAATGTCCGGAACGTTTGGCCATCGTCGGCTCCCTTCATTACCGCGCAGACCGTATAAAGATGACCAGGCTTTTTTCGATCACTGTTGGAAAATTACTTGGACCGAGTTGTCTTATCGCTCCTATCTTGTGGATCGCTATTTAATTAGGGCTTCGTACAAAACTTAGTTTTTCACGTTTGCGGCGTTAATGAATCGAGCTAACTTCATTCTGCACCCATACTGGTCCAAAAGCCTACAAAAACGTACAATCTACACTATGTAAACAGGCTCGGTCTCGCCACCATTTTGCCAATGGCGAAGAGATTTTACAACTTTTGCTTCCAGCAACTCGTAAGCTTTATTATTTTCCCACTACTTCGACACTTATAAACCCAAACAAACGTACAGCTCATTAGGTCAAGCTCAGTGTGATTTCAATGCTGATTTACGTAGGTATCGTATTTCTGACTGTTTTAGTGGATTTTTCTAAACCATCTTTTTTCAAGCCTTCATATCGGATCTCATTTTACAGCTATGGTAGAATAAAAGCTAAAAGATCGTTTTTGATTTCATGAATTACGTGATTCTATGATATTTTCTATCAGGCTTCGCCTCATACAGGACAGGTACTTTAGAGATCAAAGGGAAACGATTGGCAGGTACAATTTCAGTTGAGAAATGCATAGAAGTGATGGCAAAGAAGCCTGAAGGGGAAACGGCGAAAAGTTTGGTTGGAGAAAGCTACGCTTCTGTAATGGCGGTTCCAAGGGTACCTACACATTTTTGCTGGTGCAGGACGACTGGACGAGGGATTTGCGACTCTGCCGGCTGGAAAATCTGCGGCGCACAGGATTTCCACGACTTTATGAAACGATTCAGGATTCAAGTATGAGTGCAGGTGTATATGTATGTTTCCACGTATATGTGAACACAATGGTATACTAGGACGCAGAATTAAGTGGACTGGGGTTGCTGCTGGGTTTTTGAGGGTGGGGTGACCGCCAGTCGGGAATAACACAAAATGTAATGGAGGTAGCAAGAGAGGAATAGACCAGGACGATTTTTACAGTTCGTTGATTTTCCAATGCAGAAGGATGGAGAGAGAAGGAGAGAATCACCGTTACGCTCCAAGAGATTCTCGCTTCCTGGAGCCTTCTTTGTATGAAAATTTCGTCCACCGATCCCGGAAGCTTTTTCTTCACACCGGTTGAACCTCATGTTGCACCAACGGTCGCACGAATAAATTCGATGAGGGAAATCATGGAACAAAGAGCTTTCCAGCGATTCGAAACGATCTATGTATGACGCAGCAGGAAAAGCATCGCCTCTGCATTCAGAATCGTGACGAGGTCAACTGCATTTTTGCGTCACGAAAAAACGTTGGTCGATCAGAGTCCGATAGGTGGGCGAAACGATTTAAGGGGTTGGGCTAATGGGAGCCGATATACTAGGAAATTCTGTCACAACGAGAAGGATTATTGAGAAAATTTGGGACCTTTTGTATTAACAAAGTTGTGTAACCAGTTTTGTTATGAAATATTAAACTATTAAGCTGTTATAAATAAAGGGATCAACAACGCTTGAACATAGAAAAAACGAGTTCTTCATTGTTGGAATAGATACTGGATATAGAATAATACATTCTTTTGTCATCGCTGAAAAACAATAAAAAATGTTAAAATTATTTTTCGATTTTTTCGATAAAAAATGAACATCGATAATGTTCGTAACTGTGAAAAAAAAATGTTTCAAAAATCTTTACTTCCTCTTTTTTTTCGTATTTAAGGAAAAAATCCAAAAAATTCATCGATTGAATATCAACAAATTTTTTAAGATTTTCGAAAAGGTAGTTTTAAAAAAAAACCCGTTTGAAGTTCCATTGTCAAGAATTTTTCGAAAAATCTCGTAAGCCTAATCTCTAAAGGCAGTTCAAAAGATTGAACCCCTGAAACCTGCAAAGTTATCAATCATCAGTAGTAGTGAAAAAAAAGGAAAGGCGTAAAAGAATAATCAGAAAGATCGAACCAGTGGACCGTTCGACTTGCCTCATGAGGAAATTTTCGTCTTTTCCCTCGCAAGTCCACCCATCCTTTCAAAAAAAAGTCTTAATCGTACGGGTTATGCACGTGGCGTCCATAATTCTCGTGAAGATTGGCAACTGGACTGGAAGGAACGAAGAATAAAAAAAAGAGATGGCGAGTTGGAGGACATGGGAATATTCGAGTCATCTTGGGCAGTTCGTTATCTGGCGATAGTCAAGCAGAGGTGCCATGATGTGGGTTCACTTCGCGGCTGTGAAAAAGATAACCGCAAGAACTGCGCAGCTGAAGCTTTAAAAGCAACTTCGCAGTAGCTTTTTTGCTCGTCTTGTCCCACAACGGCTTCGCTAACTTTTGTCCCAGCTCTGGGTTCTCTCTTCGCGGCGTTCTTTTTTTTTTCATCTCTCTTTCTCTCTCTCTCTCTTTTTGTCCTTCTCTATCTCCTGCATTATGCAAAGACGATCTGGTATTCGAGCTTCCGGATATCTTGTCGCCTCGACGTCCCTTTTTTTCCGACCGTAGACCAAGTATGAGCTCGTGGTGTCCGTTTTTATTTTGCCATCCTGAGACGAGACTTATATAGTAATTCTTACCAGGGATAACGTCAAGCAAGAAACAACGGTTTGACAGCAGAAAAATGAAGTGTCCTTTCTGCTTTTTTTCCTCCCACCCTCTCTCCCTCTCACTGCTCGCAAAATTCCACTCGTATCTCGATAGATCTCTAAGGACAGCAACTCCTCGTGAGATATCCTCAAGCATCTTGTCTCCTTGTGTTTCCACGTATAAAAAAATTTTGATCTCCGCTGAAGCATCTGCGTTTGAAATATTCGATGTATCACGTGATATATAATGTTTCGTAGCACGCAACATTTCTACTGCTCGTGGGAGCGTAACCATGTAGGCTTGTATCCCATCGAGTCCTCCGAAATATTCCGACCTCGTATCGAGGGATGATGGTAGAGCAAGGGTTGAGGAATACAGGGTTGATGGTAGAAGAAGGTTGAGACGCGATGACGTCGGGTCGGAGGAGCCGAAGGTTCCAAAGAATGAAAAGAAACGAGGGATGTGTTGAATGGAGAAACTTGGGGATCATCGTTCGAAGAAACGTCAAGGTGTGTGGTTACATGGCAAGCCCGAAACCTTTGACGTTTTCGTACGTGCCTGAATCCCCTAGATGTTCCCTCTATGCTTCACCGATTGGAATTGAAGATTTTTGGTCTTCCATTTTCCAATTCTCCAATAGAAGTCTTCAAGAACGACAAGGTTCTTGAAAAACTTTTTAGGACCTTCTAGCTAAGTCCTAAAAAAACGTCCACCTTGAATTTGGATAGAAAATCGTTTATCATAACTTTTCCCTTTTTTTCAATCCTCGTTATCATAATTTTCACGCGATTTTCCGTAATTCAAAGTTTGCTCATGGTCTTTCGAGGTTATTTGTCCGGAGGTTTATACACGAAAGGAACGCGAAGAAACACTAACGTAAAGAAAGGATATAAAGCTCTTCTCCATTACCATTTATAGTGATTCCCTACCCACCGATGCATCTTATACATTCGAATTTTTTTTTTACCCTCCGCCTCGAGCATTCTCGCACTGTCTTTGTGGCGTCGTCACTATCTACTTGTACACAAAGCGCCAACGTACATTGGAAACAAAGACAGATATCCAGCTTGTAAAAATAGCCGAGTACGAGACCCCTTTGCCAACCCGTTTTTTTCTAGGATGTACCACCCAGTGGGTTCACCCGGGTGTGCTGATTTATGGCCTTTGTCATCCCTCTAAGATGCAGCCTCGAAAGCTTTCGCTTTTCCTGGGCTATGTCTGGAATAAACCAAGGGCTTTTCCAACAAGTCCCCCTCCCCCTTCCCACGCCGTTTTCTTTTTCCTCATCTCTTTGGTATTTCGATTTTCAATTCTATTCTCCAAGCGCTCATCGCTCATCCGGAAAGAGCATGCGTATCATATCTCGACGTATCTCGTTCTTCTTTGCGCAGCCAGTCAAATTTGTGACGAATCCGAAAAGACCGATCACGCGTCTGTGAGCCCTTCGAGTTCGACGCGCAACGTTTCTATCCTTCGAGGTGTGCGAAATATGAACGAGAAAATCTTCTGGGATTGCTGCTACCTTGAACACATCCCGGGGTTACGATCCAAATGTAAACTTACCCATTGTTTGTTGAAACACGCAAGGAGAAGCCTGGATCTCGTCGTCGAGGGTTTTCTTCCATTTTTCTAAACCCCTGTTCACCTTTTTCTGAATGGTCGTGCGTGAAATCGATACTCGGATGGATGAGGACACGGCTAGCTCTTTTAATCGGAAAGCACCAATACCACCGACCCAACTCTGTGCAGCTCGGTTGTCCTACGTACTTCTACTGTACCACATACTTTTCGATTTCCAACGGTGCAAAACGTGGCGTAAACACACACGAGGATTTTTCCAAAAAAACGGGGTTGGAGTATACCACGTGTCCTAGGACGATTCGCCACTCTTCGACATTTCCGACTCGATGAGTTTTCGCAAAAGGTGAAACAAGGGAGCATCCGTACTGAGAGCCCAACTTGCTGGATCTGTCTTTAATAACGGGCCTAGGATCAATCTCGCCACATCCTCTGGAAGTTCCTTTCTGCTAGCGTTCCTGTTCTTTTCTCTCTTCCAATAGGAGCGTGGATTCGCAGCAATCAGCATGGTTTTATTCTTTCCTACATTGTTGTCGTCACCTTGCGTCGCGAAAAGAAAAACTGTCCTCTGGAACAGAAGAAACCACCCGTCGTGCTTCACCGCAGTGGACATTTTGCTGTTCAGTCTGAAACGTTTCTTAGGGGTTCTTAGAGGCTTGAGGGTTTTCACCGCTCCGTTCGACGTCCGTGCTATACTCATCGCTGCGCTGTTTTCTTCAGTGGCTGAGTAGTCATCCATTCAAGTGGAACAGAACTGCGACCCTGGTTTTCCAGTTGCCTCGATGTAGACATCCCGTTTTGGGTACGAAAGAACTGGAAAACTTCATTGGGCTAAGCTGCGCAATATTAGAAACCGCCTGAACCTTGATTCCCTTAGAACCTTCAAATACACTGCTCAGTAGTCGAAGCGCAAACCGGTGGTTAAGTCGTGAACCGCCCAGACGCTGGCGCAACCCAACGATGTTCTGGAAATTGGATGACCTCTACTGATCCGACGTAATTTATCAAGTTAAATTGTATCGCTGTTGGAATCTGCATGAAACTTCGTTCTGGTCAGTAGTCGGATACAAACCAGCGGGTAAGTAGGCAGCCATCCAGCGTCTGGACGGGCCAACGGTATTGTCGGAATTGGATGACATCCACTGATATACAGCACTGTAATTTATTGAGTTAAGATGCATTACTGCTGGAAACTCTGTATAATTGCCAACTGCTCAGTAGTCTAGCTGCAGTAGGAATCCAACTATGACTTTTAGACTTTGGTGGTTGGACCTATAAAATCCAGGTCCAACTGCAAACAGGACCAGCATTGCTTCTCACAGTTAACTTGGAACATTGCATACCGCCCACACGCCGAATATTTTTGGTGGAGTTGTCATTACGTGAGATCCGGAAATTGCTGTTACAATTATTCATGCGTGGGCAATGGCTTTGACGCTTAACACCCACTACGTCCTGAAGAGCAAACACATGGAATTCTCGCTGGATGGAAAAGTCCCCTTTTTACAGAACGTTGATGCTTGTTCCCCATTAACTAGGCTTCAGAGTACAAAAACGTTTAGCGCGGTCTCTCCCTCACTCTCTCTCTTGGTGGTACGTTGTTGCTATTTTACACGCGAGAGTTCTTTACTCTGCTCTGTCGTATGTTCTTGTTTACGCGTTTTGATTGGTAGTTTTTGCGCAGGGGTCTTCTATCCAATCTTTTATCTTTCTATCCACTGGAAAACACGGAGACTTGCTTCTGGCTTAATGAAGAGTGAAAGATGTTGAAAATTGATGGTCTTTTCATAGCTGGTGTATCGTCCATTGATATGTATCGTTAGGCAACAACCGTTTGTAAATGAAAATCACAAACGTGTGAACAAAGCATTGTTTTCGTTATTCCTCCAACTGCCGTTCGTATCTCGTTCGATACCGAAATTCAAAGACGCCATTACGCAAATTAACTTTTAGTGCCAGCAGCGCGACCGAGCTTCGAGCCTTTGGCGACTCGCCAGGGTTTATTTGTTCATCTCGCGAGGCTTCTGCGACACACGAAGACACCGAATATACTTCAATCCTTTTCCCACCGACAGAATCCGTCTTTTTCTAGGTCTTGCTTTTCCCTCTCTCTCTCTCTCTCTTCCTCTCTCCACTTCCATCTTCGTCAAGCTCCCGGTGCAATCGTTTCAATCGCGCAATTCTCGTAAAAATACCAAATCCCATTTCTTTCCGTTTTGCTCGAAGCAAGCATCTTTGGAGTTTCATCGTCTTGGAGCTTTTTGCTTCACCGCGTTCCACTTGCCCCCGCGTTCGATCGCTGTGTGCCTCTCTGATATTCCGCAGAGTTTCGTGATGCCGTGGCGTATCAGCGGTCCAATATGGCTCTTTACAGGCTCCTTTTTCTTTCACTTTTTTTTTACCAAGAGTAGTTCAGTGCTATTTGTCGACCGTGGCATTTCGCAAATGCATCAACATCTTGCCTCAAAGAGAACCAACGAGATATCTATATGTCTTCCAATGGGAAAATGATGATGATTTTCACCAGATGGAGATGTTTTAGGTTTAACCGTAAGTGAGATATAACAGACTTTTCCAAACTTAAAATCGAATCATAACTGATTCCTATTCTCTAGACGATCCACGCTCGAAGTAAGAGTCGACTATCTATGCGCAGTTTTTTTTTGTGGTCGTCACGAAGAGAACTAGGAGTGAACCAAGATAGGTTCTCGATTATCCAAATATCCTTACGTTAGACTCCACTTGATTGACGACTACTAGACTCGTGACGATTCATAGCTACGTTTCTCTTTCTTGCTCCAGGAGACACCGTATCCATTTCCCTGTCACGTTTCATACCCATCTCACCTGGGCTAGCACGAGACTCTCTCGTTTCCCGGAGTGAATTTCGTGAACCAAGAAAGCCCTTATCTTCTGTTTGCCCTGTGGGCTCGCTCCCCGTTCCTATTCTCTTCTTAGCTTCTGGAAGCGACCTCTGTTGGAACCCGGGGCGTTTTCCGGTCCTGTTCTCTTCTCGCTTTCTCCGGTATTCTCGTGCCAGGGATTCGAGTGGAACAACCCGCTGTAGCGGTGACCAACGGTAGACAATAATTTACCAGGATGTATGTCTCTCCGTTCCAACTTCCCAACCTATATCGACCTTTCTTTCTTCCTTTTGTCCGCTTCTTCGTTCCGTTTTGGCTCTTTTCTTCGTCTCGTTTTTTTTTCTTCCTCCTCTCTCTTCATCTCCCTCTCGCCCTACCTTTGTCTTCTAGGCTGACACAGTTAAATATTCCCTGCGGGGTTGACTGATGCCCGAGTGTGACTAATGCAGCATCCCAGAGGAGCTCTTTGGTACTGGGAGTCTCCACGAGTTTGCCCTCACACACGAGACCGTTCTCTCTCGTGATACACTCGAGTACAGGTACACGTGAAACGGTACGAGCTCTACCTAACTCTTCTCCCTATCGCTCGACCCCACGAGGCACAAACTAATGCTTCGAAACACTTCTTTGCCAGGGATTTGAAACCCGAGAAGGACCATTCATCAACCAGCTTATCGAGCAATTAAGCCAAACTAACGAGCTTTCGCATCCTCTTTTTTTTCAATAGGTCACGACAAATCAGCCATTAGGTATCCAACGCGAGTGGAAATTCCTGATAATGCAGGCAGGTGTTCTATTGGATCAGTTGTCTTCTTTCAGATGATACGAAAATTCAAAAAGCTCTGTTCTGATTCTGCGAGTGGCTCACGATACGATCAAAACATTTCTTTTTTTTACAGCGATGCATTAAGACAGCGTTTAGAACAGCTGCATTCTCGCCTGTGCCATAATCTGTGTTCCTCTAAGATCTCGAAGTGTGTCACGTATTCTTATCTTCGTGGGTTACCGTTTTTGTTTTTCTCTCGTTTTTCTTTCTCCCATACTTTTCTTCGTTCAACCGTTACTTTTTTTGTTTCTGCTCTCTGCGATTCTCCCTCTCGACTCAACCTTCGAATGACTTTCGTTATCATTTTTATTATTTCAAAGAAACTGCGAGAATTCAGGGCGACCGTTCGTCAAGTGCTCTCCCCGCTCGTAACTCAAAACGTGATGGTGATGTTGAAAAAAAGAGGGGGCAAAAAAGTATCCAGAAACATATATATATATATATATATATATATATATATATATATATATATATATTGTATACATATTGCGAAGAGGAACGAGAAAAAGGATCCTCTTTATTTCCGGGCGAGACGGGAGACGAAACTGTTGCCGCGAAATCTTCTCGACTCGTTTTCCTCTCGAAAGGCTCCACCTACTCTCTTACTGTACCTAATGCCGTAAGACCTCGCGTGTACATTAGTCCGTTGGAGACGCGTTTAATTAACTTAAAAATATTCGTGCACGTCTTATCGCGCGAGGTAAAACCCCTCCCTCCTCTTTCCCCCTTCCACTCTTTCCCTTGTCCGGAATTTCTTCATCGTTTCCTTTTGTTCGACTTTCCCTGAAGAGATTCCTGGACGACTTTGCCCACCTACTCGCACTTCTCTTCAGTCGATAAGGAAAATATGGAAAAAAAAGCTAAGCGTGCTGTAGTTGATAAGACTTGGTGACTGGCTGGTCGCGTTCATCCGTTGTAGAAAGATTTGGCAATCGATGAGATGGCGATTTCGCCAGTGGAATTCTCGATGTCGAATGAAGTGGCAATAGTATTTAATCGTCTAAATATTTTCAGTACCGAAGATACCAACATGATGGAGAATGTTATCATAACGTATGGAATCATCGTAGAAAGTAGGATTCAATCATGAAGTAGGATGTCATCATAATGTGGAATACAATCGTAAAGCAAAATGCAATCATAACGTAGAATGTCATCACAAGGTGAAATGTATATCGGAAGGCGCCATCATAATGTGACATGTAGTGATAACGTATGATGTTATCGTAATGCAGGATTGCAGCATAAGATAGAATGTCATCGTAAAGTAGAATGCAATCGTAACGTACAATTTTATCGTAACGTAAGAAGTCATCATAATGTACGATGCAATCATAAGTAGGATGCCATCGATAAGCTGGAATGTTCTCTTAACGTAGAAAGCCATCATAATGATGGATTCATAAAGCCATCATAGCTGGAACGTCACAATAATGTAAGAGTTATCGTAATGTGGAATGACTCCATCAGCATCTACAGTTGATCACCATACTATAGATCGACTCCATCATCGATCGTTGCTGATGGAGTTATCACGCGTTTTCTGGTCGGATAGACTAGACACCCAGAAATCTCGTTGCAACGAAAAAGCGCCCATCACCGATCAAGCTAAATAGAGATCCAAGTCCGCTTTCCGCATCAAGAATAGCTGGACTGACTGGGATGGTCAGCTATCCGGAAGTTCATGTTGCAGCGTTCCCTCATAATTCCCATGTAACCCAAACCAAACAAACCCAAACCAGTTTCCCAATTCCGCAGAGTCCTCAACTTTCAGGCCATGTTTTCTTGCCATCTTTTCTCTTTCCTTCTCGATCAATACCCAATAGTCGGTTTTCCTTCATAACTCCCATGTAACCCAAACCAAACAAACCCAATGCCGCAGAGTCCTCAACTTTCAGGCCATGTTTTCTTGCCTTCTTTTCTCTTTCCCTCTCGGTCAATACCCAATAGTCGGTTTTCGTAACTTTCCACTTCTTTCGCTCCACTTACTTTGGTGGTTAGTCCCCCCCGGTTGCGTCACCCATACTGGAACATACGAGCGTGTATACCGGTAGAGACAAACGCTTGCTTTATACAGGAATGACACCAATAGCACAGCAGGCCGCATGTTTATTCAAGAGCCTCACGTACAAAAGATATTCCGCACGGAGCGTTACGTGACGCGGTGGTTGGCGGCGGTTGTTGCTGGTGGTGGAATGCGCGGTCCGCCTCGGGGTGTTGGAAAGAGGGTGGCAACGCACCAGGCGTCGCAAGCACTTCCATCCCCATCTACCTAACCAGTAGAGTATATAGAGTCGGCGGACTGGAGGATGACGGCTTTTGGAGTGGGAGGTGGTTGCTCGTCAGTACAAACCGGGCCGCCGTTACCTCGGGCCCGTTTCTGATGTACACTTGGCAATGTCAAGAGAGACAGAGAGAGAGAGAAAAGCAGTATCGCACGCCCTCGAGGTTACACCCGCCTGACGGCTGAGTACGCAGTTGGGAATAGAGGTAAAAAGAGGCTGGGTTTGCGCACCGGGGACACACGGTAAGCCGGAAGTGAGAAGGAAATGAAAAAGTTATGTTTCCTCGCTTTCTCCTTTCTCTCGTTTACGGTTACGCTCTGCGTACACCTCGACGTACACCAACCACTTCTCTCTTCGAATACCCAAGCCTCGTACCGTTTTCATTTTACGCCCTCCGTATACCCTCGCTGACTTGACGATTGCCAGCTGTAAAATCGTGTATGTTACACTTTGGGATAATGCAGGAGGGAGAAGGCTAAAACTCGGCTACATACCCCGAAGATTCTGATTTCCTTGCTGCCTGGAATGGCTTCTGAAAATAAGCGGGTTTCCTTCCTGAGCGACTTGGACTGAAACAGTCGTAAAGTCGTGCCTTCGTTGGGTTGGAAGTTTCCTTGAGGCTGAATGAAAGTGGACGTTCAATTTGGAATGATTGGATGATGGGGTCGTTTGGTTGCTCAAGAAAACTGTCAATGTTTATGAAAGTAATGGTTTGTTTTTAATGTATTTTTTTTTTGTATGAATAGGTTACGACAGTTGGCGCCCAAAAATGCGGAAACGATGGGATGGTAAAATATCAATTTCTAGAATTCCACACGGGGATAGATAGAACCCAGCTGCTGTTACATATTCCTCTACTATCTTGGGTCGCGTTATCCGCAGAATCTTTTTCATGGTTTTTTCGGCTTTTTTCCTCATCACGGGAGATTCGTCGTCATCCATTCATATCGACAAAACCATTCCCGAAGACATCAAGAAAACCTGTCGTCCCCACAGGCTCATAGAAAGGAGTACTTCAAGCCAGCACTTTCAGGATTCTGACAGTTGTTTCTTTTACCCGTCGATAAAAACCCCGTGTCCTCGTGGCAAAGTTTGGATAAAAAACAAAGACGACCTCATCCATCGAAGGATCCCATAAATTTTGGCAACTCAGACCACTGTCTGCAAAACGAAGGTAAAAGTAGGCAATTCAAGTATCCTCATCAGGTCACCGATGAAGGTCGAAAAACTGATGAAAATGTCTAAACATCACGGACCTAGGAGAGTTTTATCATCGAGACCTACCGATACACCTCCCATGATTCCAATTCGTTTCCAACATTGAATACAACCGAAGTTTGTCGTACATTCGAGTTCTGACGTAATGATTGATTCATAATCGTCATCACGAACCGTCAGCCACGTTACGAGTTTATTAAACTACGGACCTTCTATTGAACTCCAATGTGAACTCTGGGTCTTCGTTTCAATACCCGGAAGAGCATCCCGGTTGCCCTGAGTCCAGACCACATACGGTTGAATGTCTCAATTTTCGTCTGTACCGGTTCGTTCGAACAGGAGCTAACTTTAGTCAGCTGATAAATGATAGAAACGTCAGCCGTCCAATGCCACCGGATTAAGCTTCGGAGACGGTATTTACGGATGATCACCTGGATCGAGTTTTCCGAAGAGGATACCCAGGTTTAGTTGCATCTCGTCGTATCAATGTTTTCGAAATTGCCTAAAAAGGTGATTCTTCAAATCCAGGAAGCTCTTTCTCTCTCTTCCTCTCTAGCCATAGTGATGCAGCGAAACTCTGGCAGCTTCTTTCTTTTTTTTCATGTGTGTCTCGAGATAGCTGATATCTTAGGTATCTTTGATATCTAGCGATGTGTAAAGTGGTTTTATTATCATCATTATTATTATTATTATTGCCATTATTGTTATTACTACTTCTACTATGATTATTATTATTATTATCATCATGATTATTGTTATTGTTATGGTTATTATTTTTATTACTACTATTATAATTTTTATTTTTATTTTTTGTCATTATTCTGATTTTACATTCTTTGCTTATCATTAGTGTTAAGTTACGTTTGAGTTTACTTATTTTATTTATTTTTATTGTTATCTCCTTCTTTTGCCCAAAAGTCTGTGACTAGGGCATAATAAACTATATCATCATCATCATCATCATCATCATCATCATCATCTCTCTCTATCTCCCTTTCTCTCTCTCTCTCTCTCCCTCTCTCTGTTTTTCCATTTTCCTCTTGCGCCTTCCTCCAGCGTGTAGGTTTCTACTTGCAGTAGTCAAACTCCGGCGTTTATACCGACTACCAACTGCCGGACATATTTCACCGCAGAGCTCAGTTTGCCGTGCGAGGCAAACGTAGCAGCTTTGGGATAGTGAAGAGAAAGGGGTTGGTGGAGTGGTCAGCGAGAACCAGTGAGGCTAAGGATATATAACGCGAGGTAAAGCTTGGTGCGTTATACATGGCGAACCAAAAACGGCGAGTGGGATTTTCGTGTGGTCTCTATGGGTGCAACCGGCGGTGTTTCTGGTGAAACGTTTGGGAGCTTAAACCTCCTGTGGGCTCCACTTTCTGGAAAGCCCAGCTATACGGTAACTTTGTCGGAATCCATTAGAGCGAGAGAGAGAGGGAGAGGAAAGAGGTTTGGAAGGTTGGAGAGAGAAGCTGGAGAGGTTTTCTCGAACGAGATAATGGTGGATACCGAAGAAGGCTTGAGGCTCCTCTAGGCCTAACTTGACTCGCCGTACACCATCAGACGGTGTTCGGGTTTTCTCCTTCAACGCTACGAGCGAAAGGGTGGAGAAGCCCAGGCTTGAAAAAAAGGACTAAGCTCGTTCGCTAGGTTGAAGGACGAAAGAGGAAGAGAGAGAGAATGGTTAAGCTGCTTTGGTTGCACAACGCGTCGAGTGCACTCCGCCATCGGTAGCGCCAATTTTCATACTAATATTTGCCACTCGAGGCGATCCAACGGTTCTCCTTCCAATCACTCCTCGACATCTATACATCACGCATTCCTACTCCTTCTCTCATTGTCCTTGTCCGTCCTTCAAGTCCTAACCACTTTCCATTTGCATCCTACGTACTCGTTACCCTCGGATCGTTTCGACCACTCCGCCAATACCAAATTCTCCGAAACGTTCTCTGTCACGTCGCGTGCAAACGCCAGCGATTCTTATCACCCAATGGTTAATATCCTGCTGAATTTCAACGGGAACAAACGGTTACACGTCCTATCTCAAGTTAAGATAAACTGGACGGGTCTGATGGAATTATTAGGCTTAGCAAAAAGAAATCCATTTTTTTACAGTAGATGGCGTTGGAAAGACGAGATTTCGTAGTGAATAAACTTT
The DNA here is from genome assembly GCA_030522765.1 of Ophioninae sp. B BG-2022a. Lineage (NCBI taxonomy): Eukaryota > Metazoa > Arthropoda > Insecta > Hymenoptera > Ichneumonidae > Ophioninae sp. B BG-2022a. The sequence goes on from JAPYZJ010000308.1 coordinate 68,411, forward strand.
TACGATAGTTTTGTGATTGGTTGACTTTATTTGTGATTTTGGTTGACTCTGGGAAATAATGGATTTCTTTTTACTGCATCTGATATAACTCTAGGGGGGAAATAAGACGCCCGATAAGCTGGAAGACCCAGGCTATGGAGGATTTCACATACAGGATAAATGCAAATAGAGAATGCCAAATAAAATTTCCGAAAATTTCTTTGGGAACCGAGACACCTCTCGAAATTTCCGAAAATTTTCCGAAAATTTCTTTGGCGACTGAGACACCCCCCGGAATTTCCGAAATTCTCCATCCCCCGAAATTTATAAAAAAGGACGATTAAGGGCGAAAATGATTTTTGAATAATTAACTTTTGAAATACCAGCACTATATATAGCCCGACCATACCGGAAGTACAATTAACCTCACTATGGTAGATAACGTTGCGAGGCGCCAATTATTTTCTTCGGCGAATAAACAAGGTATAAAATCGAACGATATTTGGAAAGCATTTTGATAACGGGTTGGCAAACGAACAGAGCAGCACGAAGGGTGCCATAGAGGCTGAAAAAAAATCAAAGAAACGTTCCTCTTCACTCATTCCCTTCTGTAGAGACCCAAGGATACTGGAGGCTCAAAAAAAGCTCTGCGAACTCTTCTCTAGTGCACGAGAGAGCGAACGAACGGTGAGAAAGTCTGAATTGAAAGTGTGAGAGGCTCGGAGAGCCTGAAAACGTTGGTTGGGTGCTCGAATGCTGGAGAACAAGGTAGAAGGAAAAAAAGAGAGAAAACTCATAGCTCTGCATCCCAGACCTATTCTGCTTCATCGTCTGTACGTACCATCGAGTTTGGGTTTACGATATACGCAGAAATATCAAAATTAAATTAATTATCCATGAAGCTGGAGCATCAAAACGAGTGGTCCTTCATAATCAAAAACGATCTTCCAAGTTCTATTTCTCTCTGTACAAGCCATCGACAGGACGATCCCAGGCACCTTTTTCAAATGAAAAAATGAAACGATGAAAACGAAAACTACTCTTGGCTTTTCCCCCCAACAACTTGATCCTCTCATCCGATCGAAACACTCGAGTTTCTTAAGAGCTTGATATTTTACCCTCCCACTTTGCACACTTTCGCCTTTCCATTTTTACCATTCGCTCTTTAGCCCTTTCATCTTATTTTCGCAATACCCACCGTTTCATTCACGTTTCATTGATCGCCAAGTGAGTTTGTTTGCACATTCTCTATTTTCAAATAGCCCCAATACGTGTCACTGAAACCCTCAATGTGCTCGTTGAATTTTCTTTCGAAATTTACCGAAACCATGGAAAGAAAGTTACTGAAGGAAGCCATCTTTTTTCCGCATGAATATTCTTCCCCCAAACACTCAAGGCTTCACGATGATCGAATGTTTTCCGGGATATTACTGGATGAAAATTTCATTATCGTGGTATCGTTCTTCAAGCTCCTTATGCATTTATCTCATTATTATTATTAACATTATTATTGTTGTTGTTGTTGTTGTTGTTATTTTCACACTGCTTTCACAATTCTCGGCTTTTAGCCGGTTCCTATGAATATTCTACGGACAGCTGTCAAGTATTATTATTATTATTTTTTTTTTTGTAGTTGTTGTTGTTGTTGTTATTAAGTTCACACTGCTTTCACAATTCACGGCGTTTAGCCGGTTCCTATGAATATTCTACGGACAGCTGTCAAGTATTGTTATTATTATTGTTATTATTATTATTGTTGTTGTTGTTATTATGTTTACAGTGCTTTCACAATTCTCGGCTTTTATCCGGTTCCTATGATTTCTCTACGGACAGCTGTCAATTATTGTTATTATTGTTATTAAGTATTATTATTATTATTATTATTATTATTATTAAACGTTACTTTATGTTTTCCTCGTCATTATTGTTTTGTTTTATTTAAACGAAGTAAAAAAGTAAACTGGGTGTAACGAGATGTTTACCGGTTCGAATTATACATCTCTCAGGCGGCTTCACCTGCGAGACCATCCTGGTCGTGTTAGCCGCGAGGGGCCAGGAGCGCGAGGGAAATGGGGAAGGTCGTACGAGAATTATCGATTTCCCATGACGCCCGCGCGCTGTGTGCTCGAGATACAGAGTGACTCGAGAGTCGCTGCTCCTGCTGGCGATGCTGGGAACCATCCTCCTCTTCGATCAAATATTCCGGTGCTAACGCCGTGCGTTTCAACGCGAAATTATTATCTTCAGTAATATTGTTCGGTAGCCTTTATCGCCACTTCATTTCTTCCCTCGCCCAGCTGAATTTATTTTTATACTTTCGAGGAGCAACGCTCCATCAACTTTTTTTTTTTCCTTTCGTTTATTTTTTCTCCCATTTTTGCTTTTTTTTTTAAATCGTGATAAGTTTTCTTTTTTTATGGTTATTAAAAATATTTTCTCTCCGATGGGCTTTGGTTTTAAATGGACTTCGTTCCAATAGAAAATTATTTCAATGAGGAATACTCTCGAAAAGGTGGATCCCTCGTGTAATTAGAGCTCGTGTGAAATTGAACCTCCATCGTTACCACGATCAATCGATAAATTGGAAATAGCCTTTGTTCACGACAGTTTGTACGAGGCAATAGAATGGTTCATCAAACTGTTTAACGATCCTGACTTTCCTCACGAAGGTTTTCATAGTCGAACGGATCGTGTTGATTCTCGCTAATAACCAAAAACGCCCTGCTCGCGAAATATTTCTTTTCATTGAAGAAGAATTCTCAATTCGAAAGGTTTGTTGGATCGCTAATTGTTTAGTGAATTTTTGGTGATTTATATGGATTTATATTTGCAGGATTAAAAAAAAGTTGATTGAGGGGAGGTCTGATCTCGTCTGGGCTGTTTCTACTAGCACTCAATTCTTGCATTTATTTTCGGATTATTTTCATATTCATCGGGTTCGTCTTCATGGCGAGCTGAAAAATAATTATTTGCTGTTGTTGTTTTTAATTGTTTCGAAATAATAGATCGTAAACGTGTCTGATCACTTCAGGGATTCTTCTACTGGTGCATTATTTTGGTAAACATCGTGCGAGTAATTTCTTCATTCTTAGTACTTTTATCAGAATTATATATAATTTTATGACGTGCTGTGCATAATTCATATTTTAATATATATTATATATTATATTCGATATATATATAATATAATATATAATCTATATATATATTAAAATATGAAATATGTATATATGTTAATGAAAATTCTCAATTATGACAACTAAAATTAATATATCCTTGCATAATATTGTTATCGTCGATACGGTTTAATACTTATTATTATAAATATTATATAAATAGATATGCTCCCAGAAAAATCTTTCTATGCTCATTTATTCAAATAATAACAGCACAAATATAAAATAATATATATTTATATTCCGAAGTCCAATTATTAAAGTACACAAGCTTCAAATAAAACATAAAATGATTATTCCGCAAAAATAATGCTCCGTTTCCCTTTTCATCAGTTTAGTCAATAAGGATAATGGTAAAATAGGGTTCTCGAGTTAGAATAAAATCCAAAGATCCTCAGAATTCTTCAAAATTCGTAAAATTAAATTGACGTTCTCATTAGATCCAACAACAATAACCCTATGCCCAAAATCAGTCCAACCAAATCCGAATCAAGCAAATCACCAAAAAAAAAAAATAATAATAATAAAAAACTTAACCTAACGTTTCAATAAAAAATGTCCGTATAAAAAAAAAAATAAAGGTAACAAAACAAAAGAGGTTTTCCTTTTTCACTTACGACCGGGCAAACGTAATTCCCGAGTGGAAAACATCGCTTCGGCTTATTACAGGTAATTGCGAGGTGGGTGGGCTGTTTCGTCTCTCTGTGAGTACGAACGATGGTTTACGAACGAGAGTAGTGAAGGGAAGCTCGGAGGGCGAGAGGAGGGGTTGGTTTTCGACGGTGACGCGTCCTCTCGCGTAAGCTGGTCTCGACGAGTTGGTACGATGTGGCGGACCGCAAGCCCCGGCAACAGCAGCGACGCCGCAACAGCGAGCATTGCGGAATGGCCGAGCGTGAAGTTCACGGCTCGATCGGGGTGAGAGGTAGGGAAAAGGGGGGGGGGGGCATGGGGCTTGCAATTTATCAAAGGGTTATTATATATGGGCTGTTTACCGTTCAATCCCGTTATTAACGAATATGCCGTTGGGGGCTGTATGACCCATAGACCGCGCAGGTTTTCATCGAGCAAATAACCGTTCGAGCGCCGCTCGGAAATTTTCGAGAAATCGCGATGAGTTTCCGTTGCAACGAGAGTTTGAGACCGGAAAGTGCCGGGGGCAGGGGATTCGTGGCGATTTTTCGAAATTATTATATATATATATAATATAATATAATATAATGTAATATAATATAATATAATATAATATAATATAATATAATATAATATAATATAATATAATATATAATATATATTAAAATATGAAATATATATATATGTTAATGAAAATTCTTAATTATGAAAATTAAAATTACTATATCCTTGCGTAATTTTGCTATCGTAGTTGAGTGTATACGGTTTGATACTTATTATTATTAATATTATATAAATAGATATGCTCCCAGAAAAATCTTTCTATGCTCATTTATTTAAAAATCGTAAAACCGGCTTAATTCCTAAATGCAAACATCGGCTAATACCGAAGCTCGCGGAGACACCAAACCTCGCAGACATTCGAGATTCGGTTGCAAGCTCCGTTTCCAACGAAACGAGAAAATAACGATGATGCGAACAAAGATGAGAACCCGCGAGGATTTACCGAATTTACAATGATAGATCGTCCGAAAATTAGAGGGGTGGAAAAAGGAGGGAAAAGCTTAAGGGTGGGGTTGGGGTTTCTGGGGGTTGGCGTTGAGAGAAGAGATGATGGGTACTCGCTCGAGATTTAAATTGTAGGATACAGAGGAAAGCCAGAGGGATGGAGTTTCACTCGATCGTGAGAAGTTGAAACTGTCTCGGCGCATACCCCCGTGGGATTAAAGCCAGTGTATTTTGCAGCTGACGAGTGAGGATAGAAATAGTTGAGTTTTCATGACTCCGAAGGCTTGCCATAACTCGCTTCTACTATTATTCTGTTTCCAACCCCCCCACGCAAGCTCTCGTAATTCCATTCGTGTATCAACATTATTTTTACACGAAAATGCTTTTTCGCTTTCGGATCCTACGGTCGAGATATGTAATTGAATTCGAACGGAGAATGGGCTTCTTTCTTGTATGACTGTTGAACTAACGTTTCAATTAATTTGAGACTGATTGAAACGCACGGGAATAATGTTTCCATCTTTGTGGAAATTCTGGGGAATCGGTTTTTGGGAAATCAGAAAACTTTTTTTTTTGTCACAGGTGATTGGATATTTTTGATAGCTTTCATGATTTCTTGCCGGTTGGTGATTTTATGAAACTAGAATTATTGATTTCCTGGTGAGGATAGACGAGTTACTTCGTTTTGAAATTTTTAAGAGTTTCTACTCGGATTTAGTCTTTTTTTATTTTAACGAGCTTAATTGATCGTCGAAAAGACGATCGTCAGCGATCATTGGAAAAATCAATGTATATTCCGTTTTTCGGTAATTTTTGATAATAATAAGATGATTAATTGAAATATTGATTAAAATTTTTTAATTTTCCAATTATTTTGTTGAAGTGTTCGAACCACTGACGAAATCTCAGTCAAGTAAACACCAACATGCTCGAGTTTGACTAAAATTATTATTGAAATTGGAAACTAAACGTTTCCAATTATAAATTCATTATTAATTTCGTAATTTTTAAAGCAAAACATTCACGACATCATCCAGACTTGAAAATCCAAAATTCCCATTTTGGACAATCTTTGTACCCCAATGTCAGTTTTTCAGTCAGATGAGACAGGCTTAACAATTTCTTGTAAAAATTCATTTTCTCGATGCTTTGGGTTGAGTTTGAGCAAGATTTTTTGGACGACTGATAAAAATGATATTTTTGTTGATTTGTCGTTTTTGTTGTCTCTGTTTGGGCTACCATCTGGCACATACTGGCCAAAAAGTTGATAACGTTTCGCACGCGTGGGCAAATGGAAATTCATGCTTTTGGAAGTAAGCTTTCGTGAGGTTTTCTCGTAGCCAGAGGTATGACGAAAAACGAAGGTGGATAGGTGCACAGAGGAGAGACCGTTCGTCTCGACTCGTTCCACACCGTATATTACGTGCACGACACGGTCACGTGTTACCTCCCTTATAAGCTCCATCGTTCATAAAACTCAGCTCACATCCCTTCGAAGCACCATCTTCAACGTATGAGGCGAGCTTGCGCCTCGAATTTTGCCACCTATAGAGCGTTTCAAGAATAATCACCCGGGACTCAAACATTTTCTTCGTGGTAGGTCTTGGAAGCACGAGATAAAATTGCTCCCCATACAAGTCCATCCATCATAACTCCTGAGAAGCACGGCGAGTCTTTTGCCGATTTCGAAAATCCAACGGAACGGGGGTAGAAAAAATCCGATGTTTTACAAACTTTCCCAATGGAATTGTAATCATTTAAATTTTATTGATTTTTTAAATAATTAATTAATGATTTTTGGTACATACAGCTTTCTTTGTTTTATAAATCAGAATTTCTATAATTATTATTTATTTTTTGTTCAACATTATTGTTTTGAATATTTCAAATATTTCAAATATTACATTATCAGTTTGTTTTTTGAATTATTATTATTTTTCCCATTTTTATGTTCGTAATAATAATAATAATAATTGTATAGCTGTGACATAAAAAATAGTATACGGAAATTAATGATATTGATAACGAGCAGTAATGATAATATAAATCAATATAAGGAAACATAATAATGATTATTGCATTAGGAAACAAAATCAAATAATCGAGATCGACGTTTTAGTGTTATTTATCATTACTGGAACACCGAACATACATGAAGTTTTTTAATGATCACTGATTATTTATTATTAAAATAAATCTTCTAACTATATTATTATTTGAACTATATTATTTAAATGTCGATGATACTAAAAAAATATTTTTATTTTATTTTGATATTATTATTTTATGGACTGAATATATCATTAAATATTTTAATTCTCAAAATATTGTTAAATATATTGATTCTTAAGAATTTGGGATCATTAAACTCCACTTGTTTTGCAACCATAAACTAATCAAATATTTAGTAAAAAAAAATTGTAAATTAATTTTTGCATGGTTATTCCATAAAACCATATCGAACTTAATATCCATCCAGTAATACCTTGATATTGCTGGCACGAGATTTGTAATATTATTCGTAGCAACTTTGATTATATATATGAACATACAATAATTACAATAATTACACTAATTACATTGCAAATAATTATCACATCCATATATAATTTCAATAATTACATTACAAATAATTATTACAATTACATATAATTACAATAATTAGATTACAACAATTTCAACAATTAAATACATACATAGATACATGCATAATACCAATTTAAATAATTTCGTGCACACATACATTAAATGATAATAAATTAAGGATATTATAAATATACAAATATACTTCAGACTTTGCACAAGCGAGTGAAGTATAAACAGAGAGATACGTTTGTCAAACAGATGTTGACCCGAATTTTGGGAGCGAGTGAAAAAAAATGTTTCGGTGACTGGAGATGGCATTCCTTCGGTTTAAAAAAAAAGGGCTCTTCGTTACTCGGAAAAAAGGACCGGGGGCTGATGGCTCACTCGCAAGAAGGCTTCCCTTCTCTCTCTTCTGCTCGCTTCCCTCCGAGGGGTCGCTTGTTGCTCCAGTTACCGTCGCTTTAAAAACGTGGAAAAGGGTGGCTCGTTTTATTTACCAGCACTGGTATGTCGCATGTTAAAACGAAACAGGGAGAAACGTCATTAGGAAACGCGAACGACTTTTCTCCGGGTCTATATATCCTCATGAACGTAAATACGCGAAATTGCAATGGTGGAAAATATAAAAGTGTTCTCCGGCGTTTTCTGGTACCTTTCGACTGCTCACGTTGATGGCACCTACCTATATAATACGGATATCCGGTAAAACGTGATAAAATTATATTTCCCCTACCCCCGACCCCCCTACACCCTTTTTTCTTCCCGTACATACAAAATGCTAATTTCCCTCGTACACGTAGTGTTTCGTATCAACTTTGGTAAATATCGAGCAACAAAAAAAAAACATAATTTCAACGGTCTCCAGGAAAATCTAAAATTTTTTGTCGCCCTCTGAACTACGAAACTACGCAATCTCGAAATTACGTAATTCTCACTTTTATTTCCAAAACGTGAAGATTTTTAAAAAATCATCGTTTAGGAAAAAAACATTCAAAAGTACTAAGAAAAATTGATTTTTTTTCTTATCGGTTTATATTAGTATGTATATATATCTACACTTTATTATTTTATCAGATTTTACCGATGTCTTCAAAGTTTTCAAGATTCCAGAGAAATTCCAAAATTTCTTTTTTTTTCGCATCCTCGAAACTGGAAAATCTCAAACTTTAGGAATTCTCATTTTTTTATTAACCCATTTATTAACAAAATGCTTACTGTAAACAAAAAATCGTTAAATAAAAAAACATTCAAAAATTACCAAGACAAATCAATCTTTTTTTTTCTCAATTATTATAGATATACATATATGTATATATATTTTTTTAAATCATTTTTTTATCGAATTTTGGAGAAGATTATCATTTATTATTGTTAACTCGTAGTGTCGCAACAGTTGTCTTTTTTTTTTGTATTTTTCGTATTCAGGCATCCTAGAAAGGTGTCAAACTCACTGGAATGTGAAACAACGTTTTGCCCACAAAGGCGGTGTTATTCTTGGCTCGAGAGATTTATTTTTTAATCGTTTTTAGAATGCATCAAAGTCGTCCCTCTGGCTACCAAGGATTTTCGCACCTCCTCCTTCTCTCTTTAGTTCAGGCGCAGCTTATTTCTATAGGTGAATACCTATAGTGAAACCCCCCCCCCCCCTGCGCTCCTCTTCGAAACCTACCTCTCACTCTCGTCTCCTAACATTTATTATTCAATTATCCCCCGTCACCACCTCAGGTTTACAAAGGAGTAACTAGCTTATGCACCGGCTTGTATAAACATGTATTTCGATACATATAACGGGTGTTTATATATGTGTATACGTATCTATTGCTATACAGGGTGTCCGGTAATTAATGAATAACCCTGAAATGTTTTATAGTATAACTTATGGCCGTTCAGAAAAAAATACGAAACAAAATATATTACAAGTAGTACCTAAGTTATGACTTTTTTTAAAGAGTCTATTTTTTTGCCTTATTTCACTTTTATGAACTCGAAGATTAGAAGTGTATGAATAAAACAACAAAAAACCGATGGAATCGATTCATTTCTGATCGTAGTGTTTATAAAAGTAAAATAAGGTAAAAAAAATTAGACTTTTAAAAAAATCATAATTTTGGTACTACTTATGATATATTTTTTTTCGTATTTTTTTTCTGAATGGGCATAAGATATACTATAAAATATTTCAAGGTTATCCATTCATTACCGGATACCCTGTATATCTAAATATTCACATAACTTATTTCCCGTCCCGTAAAAGCGAGTACGGCGAATTTTTTTCCTGATCATCGTTAGGGGATACATTCGAAAGCAATGACGTAGCTGAACTCTTTTGTGAAAATGCTTCGTAGAGAAAATGTTAATTATCACGCGCGTATGACACTAGAATTTTATTATCTGAAAAAGATCGTGAATACTAATAACAATTGGTTATGCAGTGACAGTCGGGATTTATTTAAATTATTATTCATTGATTATTTAGCATCGGTTAAAAATACAAAAATAAACCCAATCTCGGAAGGGGTATGTATAAATTATATGTAAAATTTCGAATAATGTGTCTCAATAGTCTCGTAGGAAAAAATTTCGAATATCTGGTATTTGGGCACAGGCAGCCTTCCTAATGCTGATTAGTATTGTTGGTATTACTAATCATTGATATAATTAATGTTTTTATACACACTTTTAATTTTATGGACTGTATTACTTTTTCAAAACTCAAGAAAAATATTAATTAAAAAAAACTGATTCAAAAGAAAAATCAATTAAAAAAATGTATTTTAAAAATTGAGAATTGACGAAATGAAACGCGAAGGAAGAAAAAAATTGAACGAACGACTGAAATTTGGGCGGAAGAAAATTCGGAATATCGGAAAATCGTAATTCTTTGTTGAAAAAAGCTTTTATTTTTGGAAACGTTTTCCAATAAAAAAAATCTCAGTTTCGACAATTTGCGTTGGTGAAAAATATTGTTTTCCGTTAAACGTCTTTCGTTCTTTTTTTATCCGTTCGTCGAAGTCTACTGCAGCAAGGATTATTCTTTTCGAACAGAGAAACGGAAAATTGCTTAAACTTGGAAGTCTTAAGGGCTCTCTCGGTTTCTCGGTACGTTCTGTGGCCAACAGGAGAGTCAGGTCGAAATCGTAAATTCGGAAGGATCCGAGCATTACGCGTTGAATCCAGAGACTCTTTACGGTGGTTGGTACTGGTCGGAGGCCGGAAACAGCCCCCGGGTAAGAACAAATTGCCGCTCTTATACCGCCCGGGAAAAATGCCATATATTTTCCCGAGGATGGAACTCCCTAACGACGCCAAATGCTGCCCCCTACAATTCCTCGCGTCGAGGCGTGAATCTTTCTCTTTCTTTCCTCTGCAAACCACCAGAAACAAGAAAAAAAACGTTAATCTATAAAAAAAAAGGGCTAATGGGGGTTGGGGGTTAGGGCTGGCGAAGAATCTTCATGATTAGTTTGGGTCGTTCAATTAATTATGATTGCCATCGCCATTATCCTTTTATTACGATTAATCAGAATTTGACAGTTATCGAAACGCCTCAGTTGACTCTCACACTTGATCACGAATCCACGAAAATAAATTTCATTTTTTCATGATCAAAGAAAAATAACATTATTTGTGATAAAAGAAAAAAAAATGTGAGAATTGGGCTTTTTTTTTAAATGAACTTTTATTTGATATTAATTCAACGTCAATATATTTAGTCAGTTTTTAATTTTTTTAACATTGGAAATCCTGCAAAAAAATTATATTTCTGAATTCTCCTGTTTATTGAAAAAAAATCAAGAGGCTCTGTGGATTGTATAACGTATGGATTGAATCTCAACAAATACGAATTTTCTTTTCGTTGAACAAAAAACAAGTCCGTAATTTAAAAAAAAGTTTGTCATTACCATGAAGCTTCTAAAATATCGTAAATTCTTTTGCCTCGTTTATTTAGGTTTGTTTGGGTTATTACCTGGTCCTCCTCCATTAAAAAAATCGCGTCTACAAAAATCGGAAAAAATCAGTCAAAAAACGGACGCAACGAGAGTCCAAGGGAAAAAATGAGACTTAAAAAAAGAGAAGGAGAAAAAAGGAGCGCCAATAGGATTGAACGGTAGGAAAAAAAAGTAATAAATACGATGAACTATTCATGTTCGGGGGCTATGGAACATCGGGAAAAAAAATCCTCTCAGGCTCCAGCGTGTACACGTGTCCAGGGACCTGTCGCTACAATTGTGCGAGATTTTACCGATTTCCATGCTTATATGTATACTTTCTTTTTTTCCGGGCACATGTGGCTATACGTGCGGGTTGGAAAAAAAAAACTTGTAGCGATATGATGTATAACGTGCACTAGAGATGCCTGCAACGGTAAACAATGCATTTGGTACGATTTGTACGGCCGGCCAGAGGCGACGGACTCTTTGGCTCATCCCTTTTTTTTTTCAACCCCTCTTCCTCTCTTTTTTCTCCGCCCTCTCTCTCCCTCTTCTTTTTCCATCTCACGGTACTGTTTTTCAACAATAATTCATCACCGGACATTCCGCTCCGTTCGTTCCACTGCCAGGATATTCGTGCACGTTTTTCCTCTCGCAATACCCCCCCCCCCCCCCCCCCGAACGTCCCCCCCCTTCCCCCTGTCATCCTACGGTTTGTATTTTATTCTCGTCGGAAAAAAAAAAAGAAAAATGTTTTATTACCGATCGCGCTTGCGCACACTTTTTTTCACCCTCATCCTCCCCCCTCCTCCTTCTCTACCCTCCCATCGCCGTCAAACTTCCCATGTTTCTTTCTCTCACTCTCTTTTTATTCGCAACGCTTTTTATTTCGCGAAATAGCACCGTCGACGCTGGTGAGTTCGTTTGAATATTATCACGAGGAGGGATAACGGGAAATATTTATTCGGGCGTGCACACGCAGTCCGTCGAGTCTTCCTGTACTCGTGAGATATATATATAGTTTTTTTTTTTTTTTCGTTCTTTTTTTTTATCCCAATACCACAACTCTGCTGTCTTTATCGGAGCATCGAATTACCACGACGCGACTCAATGTTCACATTTTTAAAAAACTTTTTTCTTTTTTCGTTATTTTTTTTAATGGAACTTTGACGTTTCTCGAAAAGTACGTGTTTTGGGCTGAAAAAATTAGCTCGTTCTTGGGTTTTCTCTTTTGAGACCCGTTGAAACGCTTAAGTGCTTTTCGTGGTTGGATGAAAGAAGATAAAACGAATTTTTGAGACGAGAAAAGCTGCTCAGGTACTTTGTCTAATTGGGTTTAACTTTGAGGACCTTGAATGCCATGACAATTTATTTCACTTCGCCGTGCTCCAATTTTTCCACCCTCAAATTACGCCAGTCACTCCGAAGTTTTTTTTTTTTTACCTTGAACTTTTTTACCTTTACCTGAACTGAGCGAAAGGAAAAGAAAGAAGGAAATGCAAAAATCCAGAAAAGTGTACATGGAACAAAATAAATAATAATGGTTAAATAACTATATTATGTAAATACGAAAACTTAATGTATATTTTCATTTTTTTTTTCAAAATACGTTGTTTTCTCTGGCCAATATTATCCACGATAAAAATGGGCTATATTTATTTTTTAGAGCCTTTAATAAACCATGAAAATTCATATTTTTTTCTTAAAAAAAATGGTTTTGACAATGATGAAAATAGGGAAGTAAAAATAAATAAAAAGGAATCTTCCAGCGATGCAAACTTCAGCATATTTTATTACTGATATCTCTCTCTTCCTCTTTAGTTTTCAGCTTATTTTTAAGTTTATCATTAAGTACATTTTGAACTTCCTTTTAAGTGTCGTTAGCCAGGTCTTGCGGAAACACTGACTATTTTCGATAATATTTTATAATTTTTTTTGTTTATATCACTTTACACAGCGTTTTTGGTATTCCATAAATTGTATAACTCACTCATTATTTTGTTAAATCTTTATATCTTCATTCTATTCAAATCTACAAATTTCTGTATTTTTTCAAATTGCCCGAAAGTTTTTAACTAGGGAAAAACTACTACTAGGGATTTTTACTAGGGATATTTACTACTACTACTACTTTTACTATTACTTTTACTACTACTTTTTACTAGGGATTTTTTAAATAAAATCTATCATCATCGTCATCATCTCTCTCTTTCAGTCTTCCATTTTTCGTCTTCATCTCTTCTTCCGTCTTTTTCGCCATCACCCAGGCCAACCGGAAAACGAGGCAAAAACTTTTGTACGACTATTAAAAACGTTGTGGTCCCGATAGAACGAAAATTGTCTTTGCTATCATGGTGGTACTTTTCGAACCGAGCTTGTCTCGTCAGAGACCAAAAAAAAAAAAAAAAACGTGCGTGTATACCCGAGGGAAGAGAAAGCCAAAAAACCGTGAGAGTACAAGAAAGACGTTAAATTTTCCACACACGGGAACGTCATTAAAGCGAATGTTTCGAAGTAAACGAAATTGCTTGAAGAAAGCGCCAACTACTGGCAAAACTCGTATCATCCTCAAACCCCCCCCCCCTTACCCCTTTTCCGGCATTTCTCTCTCTCTTTTTCCATCTCTTTCTGTGTTCACTTTTCCTCAACGGGAAAAGCTCTTCCGCGTTGAGCTTGCGAGAACGAGCGAGCCGTAACGCCGATGCCACAAGCGGACTATAAATTTCTCCAGTGAGAGAAGCTCAGGACAAGCAAACGTTTTACGCGTGCATTTTCGTATAAAGAGTGAAAGGGGGGGGGGTAAAATAGGGGTCGAAAGAGAGGGGGGGGGGAGGTGGAGGAATAAACGAGAAAAAAAAAACTAGACAGTAGAGAGCAAACTAGAGAAACGTAGGTACGGTGAAAGAGAAAGATGAGTCGTCTTCCATGTACACTCGACGGTTACGCGAGGATGGCTCTTGCGAATTCATACAGGAGAGACAAATGTGTGGAATAACGGGAGATAACGCCGGAAAAGTGAGCGGAATACGTACCATCAGTATGAAAGAGCAACACGTACACAATTCTTGAAAAAAAAAAATAAGACAAAAAATTATAGGACTAGAGCTCATTTGCATTTTCCAAAAGTCTTTATTAATGTTTATAGACATCCACACGCGCAGGTAGACTTTTACGAGCACGTGGAGTGGTCGAGACTACTCACTAATGAGATTTACTGAAGTTCATGAAGTATGATAAATAAATAAATGAAGTTTAGTAAAAACGATGAATAAATGCAATTTATTAAAAATGATAAATAATTGAAATTTATTAGAAGCTATGAATAAATGAGATTTATTAAAGACGACAAATAAGTGTAATTTATTAAAAATAATAAATAATTGAAATTTATTAGAAGCTACGAATAAATGAGATTTATTAAAGACGATAAATAAATGAAATTTTTTTTAAACTATAAATAAATAAAAGTTTCCGGATTACAGATCTGTATGGGGCTAGAAAAAATGATTTTATACAAAAGTATAAAATATTTATACGAAGGAATAAAATATTTATACACAAATATTTATACACATATTGATATAATTATATTTATACAAATAATCTATTTATACAGATATTTATATAATTATATTTATACAAATAAAAAATGTATAAAAAAGTGTAAAAACCTTCGTTTAAAAAACCTGGTACTCCGGAAGAAATATTTAAATAATTTCTCGTTTATTTTTTCACCGTTTTTCACACTGAAGCGAACAGAGAGAGAGAGAGGGAGAGTTTGGGTACGGGATCCTCGTAAGTGCAACCCAGAAGCTCCCTCGCCGATTTAACCAACTTTACAACTTGGTCAAATCGATGTTTTCGTTGTTTGCGTCTCCCTGATGCTCCTTACGAGTAAAGCTTCCTGTGTTTGGGCGTATGTGTGTCGAGACGAAACGTCCTTCGACGAGAAATAGATTTTCGGCGCCAGAATTGTCCTGGCACCCAGAAACAACCCCTTAACCCACGTATCACTGTAAAAGCATGTACACGTGTACAAAGAACTTTATACACTATTATCTTCTCGAAGTAAATAGTCGAACTCTGTAACCTCCAAGGAGGGGAGCAGGATACTTTTTTTTTGGTCTCCTTGGATATTTTCGTCAACACGGTGATTCCAAAATACGACCGGAGGTGACGTGATAAGAGCATCAATCGAGGGTGAATTTTACATTCCGACAATATTTATTGTTAAAGTACGTTTCCAATTTTTTTGTTTTTCATTGCTCGAGGAAAAATTGATTGGCCACAATAACCGGAATATCTGGAGATATCTAGTGTGGTCTCAGTACTTTCAACGTCACAAAAAATTGAATAATTCTACATAAATTAATTAAAAAAAACATTATTTTTTGTAGAGTGGTTAGAGGGTTTCAGGTTTTTTTTTGGTTCTTTAAGTATTTTTTTAATTTCTGGTTTTCTTTTTTTATGTTTTTTTTTGTGAAAAAACAAAAGCAGACTGTAAGAAAAAAGAAAAAAGAAATGCAAAAACCCAAAAACAGTACGAATGGAACAAAAGAGACAATAATACTTCAATATACTAATACTTAAATTATATTTTTATTTCTTATTCGAAATGCGTTATTTTTTCTTTCTAATATTATCCACGATAAAAAGTCGCCATATTTCTTTCGGCTTTGAAAAACCATTAAAAATCATATTTTTCTCAGTCGGAAAATTACCTCGCAATTGCTTAAAAAACCACGTGACTTTTTGACAAAAAAAAAGTGTCGAGAAAAACGCGTTTATATCGCCATCAGAATTTTTAGAATTATTTTTAAAAATTGGCTTTCAATCTGAAACCCCTGAATGACACAATGATGGATTTCCATTTTCAGTTTGACTTTTTTAATTTACACATTTGCACAATCCCTTGATCAACACAGCTGGTCTGAAATGTTCACGACTGCTCAATTGTCGATCGAAATTCAACACGAATGGGTAATTCACGAGACGTCACATACAATTGCCGGAGTCTCGTCCTTTTTTAAAGCTTTTCTTGTTTTCCCAAGAGTCTGACTTTCGCGCGTTCTATATCTCTTCAGTTATTTCGACGCTGAAATAAATATTACTTCGGCTCAAAGCGAACAAAAAAAAATAAAAATAAAAAAAGGGAGACTCGAAAAATGTGGGAAAAGAACAAGACAAATATTTACGTGCTGGAGACACTCGGTGCCAAAAGCAGAAAGATTGTGGAGAGTCTCGAAATGGGAACGGTAAACAGCGTTGAGTACTTGAAGAAGAAAGCTCGTAGACCTGCACTCGCCAGGCCTCTTATTCTCTCTCTCTCTTTCTCTCTTGCTATCTTTATTCATATCTATCTATCTTTCTCCCCCAATATTTTTCTCTTTTCCACTCGACTTTTGCAATATCGAGTGCCGACTCGGAACTTTTCTGCTCCTTTACAGAGAGGACGAAAACGGGGGTTGAAAGAATATTTTCACACTTGGTAACCGGACGAAAGTATATATTACTAAAATACGGAAAGCATAAGAGTGGGCAGATTCCGGTATCGCTTTGGTAAACCTGTATATACATATATACGTGTATTCACAAACATACATACATATACAGAATACATCAATAAATACAAGGTGACAAAAAGTATGGAAAACCCTAAAAATGTAAAATTCAAATTTCCCGCTCTTTTGATTTAAGAAATGGGGATTTTCAGTTGGAAAAGCAAAAATGAACTTGAAATGACCTTGAAGATGAATTTAACGTCAAATTGGCTTGAATATTTTTTTTTTATAAGAAACTCCAAATTTTCAAAAATTTCCCTACTTTTTCTCCACCCTGTATATAGAATATATACATATATTTATATATATTGAATATATACATATGTATACAGTATGTATGAATTGATATATATATAGGTTTGTATTTCCGATACATTTATCGAGAATACTTAGATGCCAGAGGGCTGAAGATGATATTCCATGGTGGACACAAGTGCCCGTTCGAACGGCTCTACAAACCCGGACTTTTAGCATTCGTATATTTGTCAGACACTCTTCAGCTGTGAATGACATTCCTGCAGAAACGCAAGTTTCTTCCGGACCTTTGACCTCTTCGCAGCTAAAAACCATAAAGATCAAAACGATTTCTTGATTTTCGCAGCTAGATCACGCCGAGAAAAAAATTGAGAAAAGATTTGAATTTTTCAAAGTATTCTCAGAATTGTATTAGAATTATTGGAAATTATTATAAATATTTGAATTATTGTAAATAATTGAAGTTTAGAATCAGCTTTACTCAACTTCAACAAAGAATTTTTATTGCCTCGCATAATTATTGAGAGCACGATTAATTTCGCTTTTTTTTTATTTACATAAAAATAATGCTAATTCATTTAGGGCTAATTTTTCAATAGTCCGATAACTTTTAACTGATGAATAAATATGGCCGTTTGACAGTTTTTGTATGGTTACTATGTCAATCTGTCATATTTATTCTCCCAATAAAAATTAGCTGATGATTGAAAAATTCGCCCTTAGTGATGAAAAAAAAAAAACATATTTTTATTTTATTTTTTAAATAATTGAATTTTAATAGCAGCTTTTTTCTGATCAGCTTAAAAATAATGTTACTTAATACAGTGATGAAAAAAAAATATTTTTAATTTTGATTAATTTAAAAAAAATGTTTAAAAAATGTTTCGTTGCTTTTGCGATCGTCGCGTGTACGGAACCGCCACGATCGTAACATATTTCTCGGGCGCTACTAAACTGAAGGAAACGCTTACCGAGTGTCCTCGTGAAACTCGAGTTTATATTACCTTTTTGTAGAGTTGTTTGCGCCTCGAGAGTATCGTTTCGCGTAAAATGACGCATACGTTTTTTTCTTCCTCTTCTTCTTTCCGTTGTTGAGGAACATACGAAACAGGAGGTCCGCACAGGTTCCTGCCTCGTTTTTCCGGACGGACCCATCCACACGTCGTTCAGGCAAATTTAACGAGGCAATATCGTTTGAACGACGATTCTCACGAAACCACGCGCTCGTCTGTTTCATTGCACATTTTCTTGACGGTCACGCCAAAAAAAAAAAAAGGGAATAAGTCATACGTATAAACTCACGCAGTTGGATTTTTTCGGTATGACGAATTGACGATTTTTCAACCTGCTATAAACCCAATTTAAAAAATATCAGAGTCAAAATATTCATGGATTCAACTGATCGAATTGGTGAATATATTTTTTTCCATAATTTCTATTGCATCGATTAAACGTTGATTTTGAAGTCGTTTTTTATCGACCATCCGGCAAAAAGTTACGTAAAAATAGGGTAATCGTGTATTTGAAAGTCTTTCTAGTGGTAGATGGTTAATAATGTTGTACATGGTTTACCTTGTAAAGAGCTCATGGAATAATAAATTAAGACTTAGAAATGTTACTTTTTCACTTTTAATACTAATTAAAGTAAAATTCGACGATATGGGTATGAGCTTCACTGAGGTTTTAACAGTGACTCTTCATCTGTTCCGAATGAGCAAGAAAATAATTTCTCAATTTTTGAATGAGTTGGCTTTAAAATTTCTTATTTTTCAAATTACTCGACTTTAGAATTTCTTTATTTATAGATTGCTCAATTTTTTAATATCTCACCTATCGAATAACTCAATTTTTTGATTGCGCAATATTTGAATTTCTCAATTTTTTATTTGCCCGCCTTCAAAATGTATCATTTTGAAAATTACTCAATTTTATAATTTCTCAATATCTGAATTCCTACATTTTTTAATATTCCAGTTTTTAAGTGTCTCAATTTTTTTATTTGTCAATTTCTCAGTTTTTGAATATCTCAACATTTATTTATTTATATCAAACTTAGCCTAATCAATCCTTCGATCCCAAATCTCGATAATACACCCAAACAAACCTAAAAAAACTCTGCCAAAACAACCTTGTTAAATCCCCACCATTATAATCACTAAATTATTTACTAGAAACTTCTCCAAAATAAATTCTACTAAATAAATAATCATAAATAAATTCTCGAAAATAAATTCCCCGTATTATTCTTTCGACAAAAATCACTCCTCGAACTTTCAAAAATTCGATCACACTCCAACATCCATCCAATAATCCCGATTAAAATATGAATTAAAAATACAGTGACAAATGAACGAGTAATTACACCAAGGGAGTAAAAACATGTAATTTGGCTCTTACGATACGTATCCAATCTCATCGGGTCTTTCAATATGAGTGAAAACAATTACACATAGTCATAATTTAAACACGGAGGGAATGCATTATCGGACCTTCAGTTTTACACTGTAAATTGGCACGCAATATCAGCTTGAATGTGAGTCGAGTTTGCGAACTGTTATTTGCGCGGGTATCCACGTATGCTTGAGCATATAATATATAAACGTGAGTACGTCGATGGATCGATGTTTTCGGCAAATATATATGAGCCCGATGCTAAGCGTTATGTACTTATGGCTTTGTGTACACCATATATAAATGAGGGGTAGTATTTTCGATCGATGGTATTGAGCGATGGGAGAGGAAAAAGGGGCCGAGGATGGGAGGGGGGGGGGGCAGAAGTAGTGATGAGAAGGAGAACATGTGTGAGGGAAAAGGGGGCGTCCAATTTCATGCACCATGTTCAAAGGGTCATTACGAAAATGCCATTAAAATAAATTACTCTCATTGCACGGCAAGCTCAACTATGCTTGCTTTCCCTCTGAATTTTCTGTTTTATCGAGGCCTGTCCCTCTACCCACTTCCGTTTCAGTCTCTCTGTCCCTCTTTCCCTCTCGCTCTCCCTCGCTCTTCCTCCCCTTCTCTCGCTCTCTTATTATTATTGTTGTTATTTATTATTTTTATTGTTGTTATTTATTATTATTATTTTTGTCGTTATTTATTATTATTATTATTGTTATTGTTGTACACTATTTTTAGTACTTTTATTTTTGCTTAGTTTAAGGTAACGTTCTGTTTATTTTGTTTAGTTTGTTTTCTATTTCTTTATTGTATAATTTCATTGTTTTTTCTCATTTTTATTTGTTTATTATTTTATTGTATTATTTAATTTTTATTTTTTCGCCCGAAAGTCCGCTGGGGCGTAATAAATTATATAAATCAATCCATCAATCTCTCTCGCTTTCTCTCCCTCTCTTTTTTCCGCTCTCTCCGGCTTTCGAAAAAAACGCGTTGTATTCCAAACGAAACGCGCGCCCACTTTTTTTTTAACGCTCACAGTATTTTATATATGACGAAGGACTTCTGTGATTTTTTCCTATTTTTAAATTAGGGGGTTAATTTTTTGTTTATAAAAAATATTGTGAGGTTAAATCGTTCCAAAAAAATCTGAAAAAAATCTCGAGTGCTTTTTAGAGATAGTACAATAACATAAAAAATCGCGGGTCAAATCGGAGAGGTGACGTGACAAATCCAGTCCGAATCGTCATGGAATGCCCCATATATATATATCGAGTGTATTTACCAAATATATATATATATATATATATATGGTGAATACACTCGAGCCTATATATATATATTTTTGGAATTTGGAATATATATATATATATATATATATATTTGGTAAATACACTCGAGCCACGTATAAAATAGATTCAGCAAAGCGAATCAATTTGAGTAAATAGTGGGGCTATGAGCCCCCCACTCGTTCGGCCTGATTGCGATCCCGGGCTACTACAAAATAACCTGCGAATTGATGCCCCTGTCGCATTAGCGCGTTCGACGCGAGTGAATTAAAGAGAATTTTTAAATATGCAAACCTGAAAAAGAATTACTCGTTACAAAATAGTTTCGTGTTTTTTTTTTTTTTTTGGTTGTCGATGTACGAACTGTTGTATTGTTCAGAGCTGTAAAGTTTCGTTGTACGTTTCATTAATGAAATGTTTGTTCGCAAGAGTTTGAAGGGTTTGACTACTGTGACGATGAAAATCAGAATTATCGAAGAAAAGTAATTTCGTAAAAAATAAATCGAATTGTTGGAAAATCGTTTGAATGAATATCCAATGTTGGGTGTAAATTGGTAAAGTTATTCGATTAATATCAAAGAAATAAACTACGTTATCTCGTTCAACTGTAAATTTATAAAATAGTTAAAGATCTATTTTCATGATTAATGGATCAGCAATTATTTAAAAAATCAAAAGCTTACACAGTAGACTGTAAATATTCTACATCATTAACAGTCCACCTTGTATGCTTTTGTTGGCAAAATTCGGAATTTTGAGCCTCCTGGACAATCGAAGTTTGAGATTTCCACCTCATTCTGAATTTTGTATTTGACCAGCAATTCTTTCATTTCGATTATACATTTATTTTTAATCTACGGTTTCACGGATTTCAGGTTCCATTTTCCCCCTCGAAATTCGAGATACTTTTAAAAACCAACGACTTTTTTAATTGACGATGTACTTCAACCCCTTAATGACATTTAAATCGAAAAATTGCGATGTAGTAAAGACGATTAAAAAATGGATAACATTTTTTAATAAAGACGATTTTAGTAAAGACGATTAAAAAATGTTATCCATTTTTTAATCGTCTTTACTACATCGCAATTTTTCGATTTGAATTTATTTAAATTATCCATTTTTTAATCCATTTTTTTATCAAAAATGGATTAAAAAATGGATAAAAAATGGATTAAAAAATGGATGAAAAATGAATTAAAAATGGATTAAAAAATGGATTAAAAGATGAACGGGAAATTTGATCGAGCTGTTTTGGTTGTCTTTTTAAGGGTCCGGTCGGGGAAGTTGGTGGCGTGAGACTGCCTTTACAATCGTTGCATGGATACGGCTCGGTGTTCATGTACTCTGCCTCGACGAGTCCCGGCAGCGGTGGTAACCAGGGTAGCGGGGGCGGGGGTGAAGTCACCCTTCGCCTCCGCGAGCCCGAGGATATACCGGAGGAGGTACTCGCGCGTCTTGAGGACACCGCGACTCTCTCGATTTCTCTCCAAGGCGACGCCGTTCTCAGGCTCGGAACTGCTGGCTCCGGTAAGTTTCGAATTTCCCAATCGCAGCAAATAAAAATCCTGATGAACCCGTCATCCCCCGAAAAAAAACGGAAATGTAAACGACGTATCTTCGTCGATGAATTACGAAAAAAAAAAAAATGAATATTCGGCATTTGGGCATTGTAGTCATTGGGTCTGAATTAAATGACGTTTATCTCGATTTATCAACTACAATCCTATTTTCTCATCAATGAACTCGTTTCTATCCTTAAAAATTTACGTTTTTATTTTATTAGGTTGGGAAATAAATTCACAGTGTTTGTTTGGGTTTGTTTGGGTTTAATTTCGTTTCGTCGTATTTTCTTTCCTTTTACAACGATTTTTTTACTGTTTGTTTAAAAATCTTCAATCGATAGAATACGTTCTGCTTTACAATCATCTACAACCCAAACAAACCCAATGCACAAATAATACCTAGCTTTTACTCATTTAAGCGATTTATTAAAAATAATATCAGTTTTTAGAGTTATCACATTCAATAACAACACGATCAAGATAAAAGTAACATTTTTTTCTTTTGCTCGTTCGTGACCTCAAATTCCAATGGCCAGCTAGAAATTCAGTGAATTTTCAAAATTCCAGTTTCTCGTTCAAAAAAAAAAAAAAAAAACAATGGATACCGAATAAAGTTTTCGCCTTCATAAATACTCGGATTACTCGGGCGCCAACCGAGCAAACGAGAGGGAGGAAAAGGGAGGGTTTTTCCCGAACTCTCAACGATGTACAAAATTTATGATAATGGGGATGATCCCTCGTATTTTTAAGGATGGCTATTAATTACGCGTTCTTTCGAAGCTCGTCCAAGGTCGAAGCGTAGCGACAGTGGAAAGCCAACAGTGGCTCCCTGGTTAAGGGGGTTCGCGGATCACCAGATTAGACGAGATTCACTTGGGTCCACTGCCTACAGAGGCTTCACTCTACCTCTTCTTCCCACACACTCTGATCTCTCTCAAAACCTCCCCCATCCCTTATCTCACTGCTATCTCTGCCCCGAAGCACGCGCGTTAATCCGTCCCGGATTTTCTCTACCATTAGGTCAGCGTTGATAAATCCTATTTCTCTCCAAACCCCCCCGCCCTCCTCCTCTTTCTGTCTCTCGTTGTCTCTTTCCTACTTTCAAGCCCTACTCGCCACGCTCCTTTGTTTTATTTAAAAAATAACGAAACCAAAGGTAGGGAAACATGCTCACATTTGAGGGGTAAAAAAAATATTAAAATTGCTTCAAGGAGATCCAAAAGTTGAATTTCATGATCCAAAAGCTGAATTTGACGATTGCTGGTGAATAAAAACATAAATATGGCTTCAAGTAGATCCAAAAGCTGAATTTGACGATTGCTGGTGAATAAAAACATAAATATGGCTTCAAGTAGATCCAAAAGCTGAATTTGAAGATTGCTGGTGGAAGGAACATTAAAATTGCTCCAAGTAAATCCAAAACCTGAATTTCATGATCCAAAAGCTGAATTTGACGATTGCTAGTGCAAAAAAAACATTAAAATGACTTCAAGTAGATCAAAAAACTGATTTTGAAGATTGCTGGTGGAAGAAACTTTAAAATTACTCCAAGTAGATCCAAAAGTTGAATTTCATGATCCAAAAGCTGTCAACAATCGCTGGTGAAAAACATTACAATTGCTGCAATTATATCCAAAAGCTGAATTTGACAATTGCTGATAAAAAAAAACATTGAAATTGCTCCAAGTAGATCCAAAAGTTGAATTTGATTAAGCAAAAGCTGAATTCAACAATCGCTGGTAAAAAACGTTTAAATTACTGCAAGTAGATCCAAAAGCTGAATCTGCTGAAAAGCTGACTTGCTCAAACGAATTGCCAGTGACCTTACTCTGATCTATCAGCACAGTCCAAAAGAATCGTATCACCATGTCCAATGAGTTGCCCCACTGGGTGAAAAAAATCTCCATTTCTTTCTAGTTACCCTAGCTTGGAGCATCTTGAAAAAGACTCGCTTTGGGTCCGTTCGTTGGTTCCAATCATTGAAGAATCAGAAAAAAGGTCGATCTTTCATTCAGTCGGACTAGAAACAAGATTTACTCTTGAGCCATCAAAAGTAAAGATTTTGCGGACCAAGGAGTGGGAATGAAAAAAAGATGTGGCGTTGTAAGAGGAGCAAAGTGTCTCGATCTCGAAATATTCGTATTCGTGACACGAGGAATGTTTATCATTCCGTGACGTCGCTCCGTAGGGACGAAAAGGACTTTTTGGGATAAACCCAAACCGCAAATATAAATGCGAAATCGAAGAGACACGGAGGCACTCGTATACACGAATTTGTAGGAATTCGGATGGGACATCCGCCCTATCCGAAGCTCCGAATTTGCTGGTCTACGGTCTGGCCTGATTCGTCGTTGCTTTTCACGAAGCGTGGAAGACCGGGGATATACATATCTTTCCGGACGATTTGTCAAGTTGGTTCTGTAGCGGAGGAAAAGCTGCTTGTGTCTAGGCGTCCCTGCGCCATGTTCCTCCCGCTTGGATGACGTCGTAAACTTGCCATAAATTCAGGATTTTCATAAGTTTTACGGATCTTAACCTAGCCCCAGCTCGTTGCCTCGTCCCACACCTCCCGCTTTGGCGACATTTTTGGCTGTTACTACAACCGCCGTTTCAATGTTCCAGCTTCATTCCGCTGTTTCAGCCTGTACCCTTGATCATTGTCGTGTTTGTTGAACGGAAATTAACGTCCATTTTGCATTCGATAAAGACAACCAGCGATTCGAGGATGGCTCGTTTTTGTTGTTGTTTTTCAATGATCTAACGAGACACGTTGACGGGTTCGTTCGTGCCTGCGCCGGAAGCCCAAACCTGAATTCTCAGCACAAAAGGACGTCCCTCCGTAATGACGTAACACGACGGTAACGAGACAGCTGCCAACGTCATCGTACGCACGCAAAAGTTGCGTTGGACACTGCGCAACCCCACAAGTTTTGCTTTTCAACTGATAACTCCCTGACGTTTCTGTATAACGAGCTCACTCGAGTAGACATCTTTTTCTGGGACCCAATAGGATCGCCAATGAGAAATACTCGTCAATCGCGAACGTTTCACATGGAAAAATGATCGTTTGAGTACCCTAGATGTGAAACTTCGTATCAAGACGTAATCTAGTGCGTAGTCGAGAAACGAGACGGAAGATTCATCAGCCGGTAGAATCCTCTTTGCAAACGTCCCCTTGGGGGCCTTCAACTACAGCAAGATCGACTATGCGATACGTCGAGACAACTAGCTTCAAGTACAATTCTGGATATCATTGTAGACGTGGATCTCGTCTGGAGATTGATTAGGAGGATCTCTACACATCTTGACTGTCCCAGATAACTTCCGAATGTGGAACTTCTCGAAATGTCCTCCAGGTATTCCTCCAGCCCTCCGCTATTATTCTCTACGATAAAACGAAGAACTCCCCTGCTGTCGAGGACCACTTTGGACGTCGTACTTTCTGAACTCGTTATACGAGAAGGAAAAACCAATTTTTGGTTGTTTTTACTTTGTGGAACGTCTGGGACGAGACTGCAATCCGTTCGAACAAAATGTGATTGTTGATTTTTCTATAATATCGTATTTCATGCTCGACAATAAAAATTGCTCATTAGGGTAGTACTAGCGGATTTTCATCAGTATATCTATAATCTTTTTAATCTGAAAATAAAAAAATACAATACATTTAAGCATAATAATATTCATCATAAGAAAATATTCGAGAATTGTTGGTAATAAACGTCTTCAATTATCGTTATCAAAAATGAAGTACTAAAATAGCAATCAGCGTGACTCAAGTGCCAAAGCCAAAAATTAATCGCTTCAATATTTTTTATGAAACAGATATAACGTACCTGACCCATGTAAGGCCCACCTTATTTGTTTTTTAGTACAAGAAAATAACTATAAATGTTGAAATAAAACAAAATTGTTTATTTGATCATTTATTCAATAGTCAACGTAATAATAATAATTTTGGTTCAGAAAAGAATGTTCACTAATAACTATAAGCTTTTTCAAAAAAAGCGTCTTCTGGGCCTTATTCAGACCACTGCTCCTAATGAGTCCATACTCGTTGTAACTACGTACAAAAAAAAATAAAAAATATATAATTTTAAATTTCAAACTTAAATATGAAGTACGCAGAATTTTCTAGTAAGGAAATTCATGCACGTACCTTAACCCTGAAAAAACTTGTATTTGCTAAGGAATATCACTTGACTATTCGGGAACTGGACTATTTGGATCTCTAAAACGTCCGTATACGAAGAGATCCATCAGTGATCTTCAAAATCAGCCCGACAGTCGATTCTGGGCCAAAAGAGAAAGACAGTACGTTCGTGCGTTTTCCTTAATTGCGTTTAGTGAATCTTCAAACCCAACGAAATTGCGCTGTAATTATTCCTTACTTTAGGCTTTCAGAAATGACTCGACAGCTGAAAACGTCATCTCTCTACCTCGGTGGGGCTTCGATTCGGTATGACGACAATGACCAGTGTGAACTCGA
Source organism: Ophioninae sp. B BG-2022a (assembly GCA_030522765.1). Taxonomy (NCBI): domain Eukaryota; kingdom Metazoa; phylum Arthropoda; class Insecta; order Hymenoptera; family Ichneumonidae; species Ophioninae sp. B BG-2022a. The sequence goes on from JAPYZJ010000308.1 coordinate 95,278, forward strand.
CCCTCGGTGTGTCTATGATGAGACAAAGGTCTTTTTCATGCATTCACTCGCTTGGCCAGTATTCTTGTACTTGATGTGTTCCACTCAGTCTTTGCCCACTTTTGATGGTTGCCTCAAAAGGATTCCTAGCGAAATTCGTGGTGAAAAAATTCGGTCGTCTTCGTCTCTTTTTTTTTCCGTTTCTGTGGGTGCACCGAGGGCGAGTTGGGAGAAAAACCTGAAGAAAGAAAAGAGTGGGCGAAGCAAAGGGTCAAAATGTGCCAGTCCAGAAAACATGGTGGAAACCATCGTGGAACTGCACAATTTTTCGTTGTTTCAACGAAAAAGCCTGGTCCCGTTTGAACGCCGTTAAAACCAGTCCAAAAGCCTTTTGCCCACTGCTCGGAACACACAGTAATTAAATTTAATTGGAAACGCTTAATACCAAGTGTCGACCGCGTTAAAGTCGAATGAAAATGAGAATTCGAGGCGTGGAGTATCGGAAAGGGGGTCTATCAACGTTGCTCCAATCGAGGCCTCTCCCACCCTGAACTCAACGAGCTCTCACCCTCCGCGAATCGTCGACGACGCGTTATCTCGTCGCGCTTCGTTAAGCGATTCATTTGGACCTTTATTTCATTGGTAAAAGAGACCCCGTGGAAGGGGAACAAATATATTGAAACACCATCGATTTTTTTAATGCCATGGATTTTATGGCGAATTCCACGACGAAACAACCAGTCGTTGCGTGAAAAGTCCAACTAAGTGGAAGATCACGCCGCTCGTTACCGAATTGTTAACCTTGATCGAGTATTTCAACAATAATTACGAATCTCATTGCAACACCTAGAAAATCACAAAAATGATCAAGCTTCGAGATTCGATAGAGTCGGAGGCTCTTAAGGATCACGTGTATCAGACTGATTTGATCAGCTTCAATCATCCCTACATTACCTCCTTCAACTCACAGATGTCTTTGAAAAATTCTGGTTTTAATAATGATTCAACTCTTGTGACACGTCTTTTTTTTATTAAAACAAAACTAAACCGCGACAAAACTAAAAAATTCTCTATTTTACATAATTTCCATCGCGATGTGCACATGGTAACAGAATCTGTCATTTTTTCTCGATTTGACAAATTTGCAGAGAAGACAGCCGTTCGCCTATCAATTTTACACTGTCCAGTCAAATTTGATGAAATTCCGAAGAGTCGTTTAGGAAATTAGTAGGAAACTATAACTCTGATCAACAGTGTGTGACTCTTTACACCCTTCCGCAATTTTTTTTTTTCACTCCCCTTCAACGAGGACCCGAAAATAAATTCAAATTTTCTGACTCGTTGCAACATAATTAAATTCACCGTTTTTCCTCGTCGCTGAAACAGCTTAAGCTCGAAGCAAGTAAAGACCGAAGGAAAACACATTTTTCGGCGGTTCGCTGGTACAGCGAGTTGGAAATATCGGACAAAATTTCCAATTAAGCTCGGGCACATGACACCGAGGAACATAAACTCAACGATATGGTCATTAGCATACGCCAAAAACGTGAAGAGCGTGTATATATGCAACGAGTATGTCGGAACGAAGTTGGCCAGGGAAAAGAGAGAACGAGGGAGGAAGAGAGAGAAAGAGAGGGAGGATAACGTCATGCAAATTAGGTACGATCTAACGGCTACGGCCGTTATACGGAACCAACGGTACGGCAAAAGCTCCCCCCCTCCCTCCGCGCCTCACTCTTTCTCCCTCCCTCGTAACACTAGCAGTGCAGTGCGTGCGATGATGGCGTATAGACAGTCGTGGTACGTTCCATTCTTTACCGATAATTTTCGGGGCCGCAACGAGATGAACGTACGCCAGCGCAGCTCGTGTACCTCGAGGCTTTGTTCAATTTTCCATGAAAACGCAAATGTACCTGTCTTCATAAATATATCGATATATGCATGCATAGATACTTGGATATATATATATGGACAGCCTTGGCCAAAAGTATTAGGCATCCAATAATTGTTCTATCCGGACGAAAAATCGAATTTCTCGGCGAAAAAAAATCGTAAAAATTTGTTCAACAAACGAAACTGAAGCTAATAGTAACCTCTACGAACATCTTCCGAAATGTTCTTGAATGAATTGAAACGTACTTTTTTTTAATTTTCACACTAGCCTAACGTTCCCATACCTATTGAGGGGTTAGGATAGATAATTTTCTTTGTTATCAAGTTCGGTACTTTACACTTGATAATCTCTTGCTCGGAACCAATTTATTTCTCGTTTTTGTCAAAAAACGAACTACCCACTTCTACTATTTTTCAAATTCGCTCATCCACGAGAAAATAAAAAAGGATAGATTTCGTAGCCGAAACGTTTTGTGAGAAATAGGGCCTCGCTTATTTGCAGTGGACGTCGAGTTCTCATTTTTCTTTTTCCTCTGTATCGGGCACGCGGCCTGGTGGCGATACCGTAAACCGGAAATAAACTAAAGCCGCGGTATGCTATAAAAGTAGCCGCGACACTAAACCTCCACCGTCGTACGTTTGGCTACACATACATTTACACACACACATATTATCCTCAATTCTCACTATAAGTCTGAAATATTCCAACGCATTTTATTTCCCTCTTTTTTTTTCGTTCCCTCATACGTGCATGGGTGATCGCACGTCGAGTTTTCGCGGCTTTGTGAGTCCATGGACATGAACGCTCGCGAAACACCACAATTCCACTCACGGATACTGCCCAACGGCGAAAGGGTAAATATCTCAACTTTAGCATTTTTATTTTCAATATAGCTCCCTTAATTTTGCAGATACGAATATCAGTCTTTAACATTTATGGTGTTTCTTTTAATTCTCTACAACTTTTGTTTGAAACTTTTTTCGATAAAACGCCAAGATTCTGAGTTTAACCGGTTTTTAGCTCTTATCTCGAAACCTCGGGGTTTCGAGATAAGAGCTAAAAACCGGCAAAATCATTATCGCCATTCGATTCAGCATCATTGAATTACCCTTGAACCAAGCTTCCAGGCTTTTCGGCAAAAAGTTTTCAGGTTTCGTCTTTTTGACTAGCCTATTTAAGGCACCTTAATCCCGTGAACCTGGGTCGTTTTCGTCTTCGCGCTGAGACACTCACAATTATTCATGAAAAAATCTAAAAAAATTTGAGATTTATCTTTACAATATACTTTTCAAGAAAAAATACTTGGTTTTTAATTATTCTTATTTTTAATATATTTTTACTTTCATTAAATATTGAGCTACTCGCGAAAAAATCGTTCTTTTTTCTAAAAAATCTAGCGTACGTAAAAATGATGGAGACATTTTTCGAAATAGCAGTTTCTTAGAATAAAAACATTGCCATTTACAGAAAAAAATATTATATTCATATAACAGATAATTATAAAATAAAATAAATCATGAATTATTGTTAATTATTTCATTATAATTAAATAATTATACGTTCGAGGAATTACGGCTTGAAATTGTGGGCCAGGAAAAAACATTCCACGTTCACGGGTCGAGGGTTAATTTTTAAAAAATTTTGTTTTCTCTCGTTTCTGGAAGGGTGAAGAGAAAAGAACGTCGAAACGAAGGAGAAGAGCAAACAGACGCGCAGGAATGAGTGGATAAATGCCAGGCTGGCGAAAGAGAGTTCACCCCCCTCCCCCCCCATCTTTCCCTCTTTTCCTTCTCTTGCCAAAAAAAGAAGAGCAAGATGGGAAAAAAGGCCCCACGTGAGCACACGTAACTTACAACGAAGTACACGCCGCGATTCCCGTTCCAGCCTCGAAAGGGAATATGCGAAAGTTTCGTGAAAACTTTTCGCCGAGAGCAATTCTCGTTATAACTTGGGACTGCGAAATGGAGGCTGGGAAAGAGCGCGTTACATATATACATGTAGGTATGTGAGTATAGATATGAATATAGAGATACGCGTGTCCGAAAATTCGCCCAGGAAGAGCGAACTCGAAAAGCCTCTAGTCTGCATTTGATTTTTTTTTTTGGATTTGGATAAAAACAAAAAAAAAGCAGGAAACAAATAAAAGCTTAAACTGTCGATTGGTACGACCATTGGAAAGTTTTTCGTTGCTCCTTCATCGTGTACTTCTTGCATGGACAACCGTCCTACTTTTCGTAACGGACCGGAAGATGCTTCCAAAAAGCTCTGGGCATTTTGGAAGCTCAATCGCTCTGAACTCTAGCGCGTTTTCTGACGAAAAAAAAATCAGACCCTGAAGTCCAGTCGTACCGAGAGTACGTGTCCAAATGAATCGCTATTTTCACGCAGGAATATCGCATTTATCGCAAGCTCGGATATATACCCTGGAGAAATTTTTCCGGAATTTTGAAACGTGAAAAAATCGAAAGTGCATTTTTTAATGAAGCGTTGACGATAAGACGAATTTTGAAAATATGGATTTTGAAATTTTTGGGGCTTTTTTGGATAAATGGAGAAGTCGAGTGATTTTGAACGAACAAAGGGCTTTTTGGAAGCGGTTTGGAAAATTATTTGAAAAGTCGTTTTAATATTTAGTCTTTTTTATTTTATTTATTTTCTTATTATTAAATTTTTTTTAATGATTGTTAAATGGCAATTTTATTTTATTTTATGAATTGTACATTTTGTTTGAAAGCCCTTTGAGTTTCTCGTTTTGGAACTTTGGCTAGTCTTTTCTCGTCGAACTCAAACGAAATTCCTCGTTCGGAAGTATACCCTGGAGAAATTTCTCCGTAATTTTGAAACGTGAAAAAACCGAGAGAGCCTTTTTTAATACAACGTTGAAAATAATACGAATTTCGAAAATGTCGATTTTGAAATTTTTTGGGATTTTTCTGAATAAATGGAGAAGTCGAGTGATTTTGAATAATTTTGAAAGAGCTTTTTGGAAGCGGTCGTTTTGACCGAAAAAGTAAAATGATTTATAAAGTCGCTTAAATATTTCATTATTTGTATTTTAATGATTTTCTTATTATTTAATTTTTAAAAATTGATTACTAAATCATACTTTTATTTATTTTATCAATTGTACAGTTCGTTTGAAAGGCTTTTGAATTTCTCGTTTTGGAAGTTTGCCTAGTCTTCTCTCGTCGAACTCGAACGAAATTCCTCGCTGACTCGTTGTACAGTTCGTTATGGAAGGGTTCGAAAATCTTTGAAGACACGTAGGTACGTCGCCGATTTAAGCGCGGTATAAGGGCGTAAAATAGCACGAAGGTACGTTCCTCGAACGTACGCAGCTTCGTTTAACGGTTTGAGATCCCAGCTGCGAAATCTCCCCTATTATCCGAGCGTCACGTATTTAAGACTCGGTTATAAGGGACACGTACGATCCGCACCCCACAAACTCGCGATTTTCCCTTTCGTATATACGCAACCCTACGTGAGCGCGCAAGTTTCGAAACGTTGGATAAATAGAATGTTCCTGTTGGATCGAAGAAAGTACTCGGTCCCAACGATTTTGCCATTTTTTCTTTTTTTTTTGGCAATAAATTTCAAAACATTATTGGTCCAAACGAATTTGCAGTTTTTTTGGCAATACAAATTCGGTCCAAATGATCTTGCACATATTTTTTTTCAATACAATTTAAAGATATTTAACATCCTCATTAAGACAACAAATATACCTATTACGTTTTTTTGTTTTTCTCAGAAAAGGGAAATTTTTGTGGCTAGGCAGAAAAGCTAGTGTTTTTTTACTTGAATTTCGTAAACTAAAATTGACTTTGAATTTTTTCGTCCTTTACATTGATTCAACATTTTTTTGTACTTTTGTCCTTTTTTAATTTTTTTTTGTAGTTTGGTACTTTTTTGTACTTGATGTAATTGTGGTTGGAATTATGTGTTATAGTTTTATTTAAATGAATAATGAAGTGTATTTAATTACCTCGTAAATATATACACATTTTTGGCCAAGAGTATGAAGCACCCTGTTTGTTAATAATTATGGAGCTTTCCTCCCGTCGATATTTAGCTTTTTATGGAGCTTTTTGTGTAAGTTATGTAGATCTTCTCCTCTTTACATTTTCATCCAAATTGAAATTAACTTAGTTTCCAATAAGATAATGACACAAATCGGCAATATGTTAATAAAACAAACCCTCGACTATCAACCAAAAATCGCCATGCGAAGAAATTTTCGGTCCAGAAATCGAATGAAAATTTCAAAAACTCCCCAAATAAATGATACAAACTTTTCCTCCTCAGATTAAATATTACAAACATTTTCAATCTTTTTGAACGAAAAACGAAAATTACATAATTATTTTTAACAAACAGTAAAAACAAATATTCAAATAAAAAACTAAATTTCGATAGTAATAGGAAAATAAGGGGGGGGGGAATAGTAAATAAATAGGAAATTCCAAAAAAGTCCAGTTTCTCCCAATTTTCACATCTACAAATACACCTATATTTATTCTCCAGCATTGCTCAATACCAGTAATTTTGAAATTTGTCATCGACACAATTTCACAACGTAATTCAGTGACATTAAAGTCGAAACAAAAGTGGCAATGAATCGCGACGTGAAACAATGAGACGCGTGTAAATAGGGACGAGGAGAAAATTTTCCTCCGAGATACTATTGGAGTGCACATTCTTCGCTGACTTCGCGCACTGTTGCATTCACGGAGCATCGAGGGTTGAAGAAAAAAATGAAGAAAAAAAAAATAGACCAGCGAGCATAAAGGGAGAAAGAAAGAAACGACAAGAATTCCAAAACGGAGCTACGAGTTGGAACGTTGGTACGGCGATGCCATATTTTTTTCATAATAATGCAGTACCTACCTCTCGCAAATTCATTCACCTCTATTCACTGAGAGACTTCGTAATTAATTTGGAGTTTCGCAATATAACGCTCCATCCCTCCGCAGCTGTGGACCACCGTTTCGTATCTTGTCATAGAGAAGAAAAAAAAATACGTCCTCGTATTATACAGGGTGTCCCAGAACTCAACGCCAAGCCAAAACGGGATGACAGAATTAATTGTAACCATCATAAGAAAAATCAGAAAAATATCTATCCCATGCAGTTTGAAAATTATGGGCATTTAAGAAAATGCCTAGAAATTTGGTCAAACTGTAACCATTTTTCGGTCATTGTGGTCAATTTTTATAATTTTTGTTAATTCAAACTTTGAAACCCTAACCCTAAATAACATTTCTAGAACCACATTCAAAAATAATGACCCAATTGCCCCAAATTTTCTAGAATTAAGACTATTCGTTAAACTATGAATTTATTTTTGACTGTACTTCTAGAAATGTTATTTAGGGTACGGTTCCAAAGTTTAAATAAGCAAAAATAATAGAAATTAACCACACAACCAAAAAATGGTTACAGTTTGACCAAATGTCTAGGTTTTTCTTAAATGCCCATAATTTTCGAACTGCATGGGATAGATTTTTTTTCTGATTTTTCTCATGATGATTACAATCAAACCTGTCACCCCGTTTCGGCTTGATGTTGAGTTCTGGGACACCCTGTACATGTATATTCCAGTTGCGTACTTCTCGAGAATATTGCAATGCTCTTCCGTCGACCGTCCCCCACCGCCCCCCGACCGCCCCATCCGACCGTTGCAACTCAGTGTTGCAAACGCCGAGAGGTTTTGACGAGCAAGAAACTGCTTCCGGTCTTCCGGGAGATGCAATTCGTCCAATCTTTTTTTCTCTTCCATTCAGACTTACGCGATGCGAAATTTTGTTAAGATGGAACCGCACAGCCTTCCCCTCTCGTCCGCAGATCGGGGTAATAGTTTTCCACGGATTTCCTAAACGGCTTTTCAAAGTTTCACCAAATTTGACTGGATAATGTTAAATTCATAGACGAACGGCTGTTTTCTACCAAAAAGTCGAAAATCGAAAAAAAATTACAGATTCAAAAACCATGCGGACGCCGTGATGGAGATTATGTAAGAGAGTTTGGCTAATGCCACAGCTCGGAGGGGAGAAGAGTCGTGTAGCCATATTCAAAAAACACATTTTGGTACCTGAATCATACGATTTCGAGTTTACGATTTCGAGAAAATATCGTCCGACATTTGTGACATTTAACCGTCTTCAAAGGTAGTCTGTAACCTAAAATCCTTTCGAAAAGTTTGAAGGCTGTCATTACCGACACACGTCGTATTATCGATCGACGAAGCGGACGAAGGAAATCTCAATTAAATAGAAAGCCACGTATCCGAGCATATAAAAAAATCACGCGACGCTGGGACGCTTTTGGGAATGAGTTTTCAGTCATGTGTTTCAATAGGAGAATGGATAACACCGCGGAAACGAGGTGGAAGTATACGCCTGAAATTCATGACAGGATGCAGCGCACGAAGTAACCGAAATCATCGGGAATCCGAGTGAGTTAGAGGTTGTATATAGCCAAAACAGAGATAGATTGGGAGAGAGAGAGAGAGAGAGAGGTAGAGAGAGAGGTAGAGAGAGAAAGATAGTTTGTTTGGGTTTGTTTGGGAGAAAGAGAGAGAGAGAGAAAGATAGTTTGTTTGGGTTTGTTTGGGAGAAAGCGAGAGGGAGAGATAGAGAGAGAGAGAAAGAGAGAAAGGGAGACTGAGAGAGAGAGAGAAAGAGAGAAAGAGAGAGGTAGAGAGAGAAAGATAGTTTGTTTGGGTTTGTTTGGGAGAAAGAGAGAGGGAGAGAGAGAGAGAGAGAGAGAAAGAGAGAGGTAGAGAGAGAAAGATAATTTGTTTGGGTTTGTTCGGGAGAAAGAGAGAGGGAGAGAGAGAGAGAGAAAGATAGTTTGTTTGAGTTTGAGAGAGAGAGAGAGAAAGGAAATCCAGCAGGCTTGAGCTCAGGAAATAATTAACGAAATGCATCGTTGTCCCGTTCACCATAAATCGCGGTGCTTTCCGAACAGTCGTCGGTCTGTGCCGTTGGCACGGAGCACCGAGCGTTTCGATGCGATGTGGCGAGAACAGGGGTTGAATTCATAATATCAAAGCTATAGATACGAAGCGAGAGAGAGAGAGAGAGAGAGAGAGAGAGAGAGAGAAAAGCAGCGACAGAGAGAAAGACAGAGAAAGAGAAAGAGAGAGAGAGAGAGAAACGAACAGAGATCGACAAGTAGTAGGGAAAATCGGATGTAGTGGTGCGCAAGAGTTTGCCACAGAGTTACGAAGCAATGAGACGTTGGCGTACACCTATACATACGTACTTGAATAAAATTCGTGTCGACACACGCGTGCAAGGTTGGTAGGTAGTCCTGGTGAATCCACGATTCGCCATAGACCAGATACACACACGCGTGGTCTGTTGAGAACTCGAGCTCGCATACCTTTGGCTATTGTAGTACCGTAAATGCACAGAAACGTGAGAATATATTGTACGTAGATGCCAAGAACTGGTAGGGCTGTAGTTACGACTCGGTTGGCTAGCATCCCTACCAAGGAGGAATACATAGGATGGAAAAGAGACGTAGAAGTGGATCCAGCCACGTATTACACTGTCATACTAAAATTATTGTATATACGCTTGGGAGCTAGAAATACGTGTATACAGGGTGTCCCAGCTAAGAATGTCATCCTTGAAATGGGAGGTAGAGGATGCAATTCTAAGACGATTGATATAAGCATGTATGGGTCCCGGATCAACCCCTGAATTGTTATTAATTTTTTACGGTAGCCAATCAGACGCGCCCGGAGGCGG
>JAPYZJ010000309.1:0-68597 GCA_030522765.1 Ophioninae sp. B BG-2022a
ATCTTCCATCGCTTCTACAATCAAGGCTGCATCTTCACTAATATTTACAAACATTATTACTGTTCTCAATGCGTCTATCCTCCTAAGCACTGTATTATCTGCTTCAATTCTATTCAATTTCATAACTGCTTAGATAGCCTATCTTTATGCAAAGATGAAAAATTCTCAGCATTAATAAAAGATTTTAGCCAACAAACTTCTGATTTCCTTCGTATTGTAAACATAAAAGTTAATCGAAAAAGACGTCTTAAATCTTTGGCATGGATTGCATACGTTAGACTTTGCTTTAACTTCACAAATAAATGGTTATAACATACAATTAAATGTCAAAATGAGATAATGTTATAAGTTTGTATTTTGCACTTATGCTATGAAAATGCTTGGAGATCAGACTTGAAAATAAAGACAAAATTGCATTGATCCAAAGACTTTGTTTACACTCAATAGTCTTACAAAAAGTATGTGTTTGCCTAAAACTAACTTGCTTACAGAGTCTTAGACTCTTGCAAAAACCAAATAATCTGGCATCAAAGATGACTGCTTTAGACATCGGTCTTACTTGTTTATTTTTTGTATCAGATGGCTTTTAGAAGCCTATGTTTAGTGCCCATAATTAAATGAAGACAATCGAAGAAATGCTTAAAAGTGGGGAGTTGTTTGAGGATGAGAAGGAGAAGAACGAAATTCTTCAACTGCCAGAAGTTCAAAGAGAACAGCGGCTTAATGAGAAATACAAGAAGCTGAAAGAAAAGGAAATGAGCGAGATGCTGCTTGAGATGAGCAAAGACAAGAGCGCGAAGATAGAGTCAAATCCTGTCAACTCCACCCCTAAGTACCCAGAATGCGACTTTATCCTGTCGAGAGATGTCCTGATGAGCAATATCTTCAAGCCCTTTGTGAATGTGGCCAAAGGATGCTTTGTTAGGCCGTTGATCAACGGTAAGAACTTTGTCTGCAAGATATCTGGGTTTACTAAGATTCCCCCATATAAGCTTTCTGATAAAACAGGAACAAACTGTTCCGTTGCCTTGGTTTTGGACACGGGTGCGAAGCAGCTGGACGGCGTTCCAATAAACTTTTTGAGCTCGTCAAATGCAACAGAAGAGGAGTTCAATGAGTTTATAAGAATATTTAAGATCAGCTCTCTGGTAGACATAAGAAAGAAGTATGAGAGCGTCAAGAATGAGTTTAGCAGGGGCCTGAAGGATTCAGAGATTACCAAGATGATTGAGGCAAGGCTGCGGGATAATCCAAAGAAGAAGACAAATACACAGAGGAAGATTGAGATTATCTCCAAGAGAGATGAGGCTATTCAGTTGAGGAACAAGGAAGAAGCCCTGCGACTGCAGCAGCAGCTTGAGAAGATTGAAGACGAGGAGAGAGAAGAGAGAAAGAAACGTACTACGAATGAAAATGAAATAAGAAAGAAAAAATGTTTATAGTTTGAGTGGTCATTGAGTTTTTGAATAAACAGGGGTTTGTTACTTGGATTTAGTCAACAGTTTTATTGTAGATCATTTTATAATTGTGTTGTAATCATGTTATAAGTATTTTATAATTGTGTTGTAATCATGTTATAAGTATTTTATAATTATAATAATGATTTATAAGGTTATTGTGGAAATACAGCTACCTAATCAATATTTTCATGTTGAGCTGCGCTTCAAAGGCAGCAATTTTATGGTTAGTTTCTGTATCCTTGATTATTCAAATAAAATGCACAGATGTTAGAGATGAGAAATCCCTTTGTCTTCAAATAAACTGCTTTTTTATATTTTCAATGCAAGATTTCAGCCCCAACAATGAAATTTGAGTTATTTGTTATTCTGCTGTTTTCTTTCAAAGTCTTGGACATTCCCTCTTTAATCTTCAAGATTTACAATTCTAGGCTTGATATTCTGGCCTCTGTTCCGTTTTCAAGAAGTATTCCGCATCTGAGGCTTCTGTGCTGTCTATGCGATCTTCTTGTAGCATTCAGGAAGCGCAGCATCACATATTTGCTTTATGCCTCTCTCTTTCCCACAGACATCTCAAGCATAACAAATTGCATCTTCATGTTCCCATCGTCACTTTTAGATGGAGTTATGTGCTTTTTAGATCCTATTTATTTCTCATGCATTAAAAACCCTATCAAATCTTACCTGGAAATACTTCTTATTTACAACGACATTAGCACAAGCCAGAAGGGCCCTGCATCCACTGTCTTCGAGTTTATGAGAGCTGCTTACTTAAATGGATACAAAAACAACCATATTCCCGGATTGAATGGCTTTTGGTACTTTCACACATGCATGATACAGCAATATTCAAAATTAAGCTATTCTCTGATATTGATACTTGCCAATTTCTTCCTTCGTAGAGAACCTAGGCTTTTGCCAATTTTCAGGAATCACTCCTCCTTTATATCATTTCTACCGCATATTTGCAACAGTAAACTAATCAGTGTATACGCTGCCCTGGGACTGTCTTTTGAATACCTGTTCATGCTGTTCAGGACTGTGGAAATTGTAAACACTAACTTCTTGTACTGGTTTACTCTATTTTTCTGTATTTTGTATCTTTACGATATCAGATTTGGGTCGTTAAGCATAAAACATAAACTATTTACTAAAGAATGAAATAGCCTTAACTTTGTGTTCTAATTGATGCCTATATTCCTCTATCGAAACATCACTGGCACTTTAAGAGCAATATTTGCTGGTCTTTAATAATAATCAATCGAAATATACTTCAGAATGATAAAAGTTTTGTAAATATAAGAAATATTGAAGATGTGCTAGTCCCAAAGCAACTTATAAACATAAAGACTGTTCTGTTTTAACAATAAATAAACTAAAATATCTCTTACAGTCTTTTTGTAACAATACTCTTACTTTATTATTCTCAATTAGCATAAAACAAAGCTTATATGCAAAAAGAATCAAAATTTAAGATTTGATGTATTCAGCAGGTGTCTTGGACATCTGCACAGAATTTGTAACAAGACTATGCCAGCTTTGAAAAAATTATTCTTACTTTTGCTTATGTTTCTAGAAATTTTTTTCTATAAAATTTTTTAAGGAGGATACTCCCAATGCAAGGCAAAGGCGGTAGGAATGTTATTCCTAAAGGTGGCAACAAGAAGTCTCAATTAAGAGGCGGCTCAAGCTCCACCACAGAGAGCGACAGTGAGACTGGAACAAGCGACAATTCTCTGGTTGCATCAGATACATCATCATCGTCATCAGATACATTAGTTTCAAGCAGTTCTTCGAGCTCTGGCTCAGGCTCATCGAAAAGCAGCTCCGTCAGCTCGTCCTCCCAAAGATCTAATTCCTCTCTTCAAGACGAGATTAAAGATAAAGATGATGAGAGCACGCTTTCTGGTGAATAAACAATGAATTTTATTTATTTAGTATTGTTATTGTTTGATTTAGCTCGACTTTAATGCTTCTACAAGCATAAACTTTATAAAAACAATTTATTTAAAATTCTTGAATCTGCACTGGAATAATAAGAAGCCCATTTCTTAAGATTGTAGCCTGCACTGATGAAATAATTGTTTCTAAATACTGGGGAATCTCAATAATATTCTTAGAGCCTTAACTTACAAAACAAAATCACAGCATCAATTATTCTGTTAAAAGCTAGATATCCACTTACAGATTACATTTAGCCTTATTTTGCAGCAACACTTTGTCTTTTCCGCCTTTGAGAAATTTTAGGTACACAAATAACAAGATTTGCACCTAACCACAGATCGCAACATTGTTATGTTTTGTGGGCTGTTCCTACGACAATGTTATGATTAAATGTCTCTCTTAGGCTTATCCTCAACATTTACAATTATTTTCATTACTTGCAATAACACGTCTTCATTGCAAAAGAGAGATAGTTTTCTCAAATGCATAAACTTTATGCCAACCCATTATTAATAAATTAACTTTACATTTTTGCTTGCTTTGGCGCATGGAAATGCTTATTTACTAAATATGCTTTCTCCAGAATAAACAATGAATGTTCTTTTCAGTCCGTTTGTTGCCCCTTCATGTCAGATGTTTCAACTTTCTACGGTGGCTCTATTTTAGCCATGGCTGGAGATGGCTGCATTAGCATTGTCAGCGACAAGAGACTCGGAAATGGCCCGATCACTGTTTCTAAGTCCTTCAACAGGGTTTTCCAGATAACTCCTCGATCTTTCATCGGGCTCAGCATGTTTATTCCTGACTGCCAGTATTTGTTAAAGAAGGTGCAGAAGTATGTAGAGCTCTTCAGGCTGGACGAAGGGAGAATCATAGAACCTAAGGAGCTGGCTCACTTGGTCTCTGCGATACTCTACTCACACAGGACCTCTCCTCTCATGCTCGGCGCAGTAGTTGTGGGACTGGACTCCCAGAACAAACCTTATGTATGCAACATGGATTGCATCGGGTGCATCTGCGAGCCAGGAAATTTTGTTACTGAGGGTACAGCTGCTAACAACCTGGTTGGAATGTGTGAAATTCTCTACAAGGACAATCTGCAAGAAAAGGATCTGTTTGTTGTTTCTGCTCAAGCGTTCCTGAATTCGATAGACAGGGACGCATTGAGTGGGTGGAATGCAGAGTGCATAACAGTTACACCAAGCGAAATGAAAGTTTACACTTTAAAGGCAAGATGTGATTAAAATATTCAAGAATAGATTTATTTAGTTGCATTTATCAATTTCATAAACAAATTTATTAATAATACTTAGCATATTACGTTTGCTATTATTACCTTTAAACAGACTTTACCACAAACTTTTTCAATGGATTTCAATAATTTTATTGTTTTACTTTCTTTTTATTTTAGCTCTGCATTTATGCTAAACTTAAAAATAATGTTTGTTTTATGCCCATGGATTCTTCGTACAAAAGGTTTGAATTCAGGCCTTTCTTCCTCCATGCTTACATGTTTTTTCTCTATCTTCTGCCATTTACCCTTTTCTTAACGCACTATCAGAAGCCTTTCCTGATTCTACTTCTCTTCTGCTTTGGAATCACCTATCTTTCTACCTTCTGGAATGTAAAAATTCTACTGCTCCAGTGCTGCTACAAATGTAAAAATGGAAAACTCATTCTCTTCAAGGGGGCACTCGAAGAGGTGAACAAGGAGCCCAGTGATTCTTCTGTCGAATACTTCTTCTCAAACAGACAGAAGCATCTCATCAGGGACAAGAAAATAAGCATCCTGCAACCTAGCCTAGACTATACGCTAAACCAGCTGAGAGAGGGAATCATAGTCCGCGACTACGACCTTTACCCACCTAACGAATTTAAGATTCCAAATCCTAGTTTCTTTGCATTGTTCAAGGAGCAATGTGTGACTCCTCTTTTTTGCTTCCAGGTCTTCAGCTCCTTGCTAATGTGCTTCGACAACCACGTTCTCAACAGTCTGTTCTGCACTGGGATGATTGTCTTCATAGAGGCTTCGCTGGTGTTCAGTCGGGCCTCGACAATGAAGATATTTCGGAAGCTGAAGCATAAAACTGTCGAAGTTACAAGGATTTCCCTCGGAAATTCCAGAAAAAGAATAACCAAGGAGAAAGTCAGCTCTTTGCTTCTAAAGCCAGGGGACAAGGTTGTGATCGATTCTCTCATCGAAATTCCCTGTGATCTGCTGATTGTAGACGGGTCGTGTGCTGTAAACGAGGCTATGCTTTCTGGAGAATCTGTTCCTCTCTTCAAAGAAGAAGCTTCCAGCTCTGACGATGTTCTATCCTTGCAAAGCCACAGGAACAGCATTCTTTTTGCTGGGACAAATTTGGAGAAGGTCTATTCTCCACTAACCTGTCTTGTTTTGAGAACAGCCTTTGACACAGAGCAAGGCGCACTGATATCGAAGATGCTTAGTTCTGAGGACATAAAGTACGACCCTGAGGCATTCAAGTTTATCATTCTGCTTACTGCCATTTCTCTTGTCAACAGCTTTTTCACCTACAAGTACAGCTCAAAGAGCGGATATCCCCTGTTCATTGATCTAATTATTCTTTTCACCAATTCCATCCCATTTGAGCTTCCCATGGAGATGGGAATGTCTGTCCAGTCGGCAGTCAAAAATTTGATGGGAAAGAAGATCTTCTGTCTTGAACCATTCAGAATCACTTTGGCCGGGAAGGTGGATGTATGCTGCTTTGATAAGACGGGCACCCTGACGGACACGAAGCTGGAAGTAAAAAGAATTGAGCAGTCGACTGAGTTCACCAGCAAGATACTGTCGGTATGCCACAACCTTATCATTGTTAAGGACGAAGTGAAAGGAGACCCTTTGGAGCTGGCAATCTACAACTATCCCTTTGAAAAGGTACCTTTTAAAATACTTAAGCTTTTTTCCTTTTCCTCTGAGCTTAAGCGTCAAGCCGTGGTCGCAGAAATAGACAACCACCTGTATTTTTGTATGAAAGGTGCACCTGAAACAGTAGAAAAGTATCTTAAGCGTGTGCCAGCCGATTACTCGGAGTACAAGGAATTCGCCAGACAAGGCTTTCGTGTTATTGCACTGGCTTATAAGGCGGTAAATATCAACGATCTGAAGCTTTCTGAGGACAGACTGTCCGACAGAGAATACTTTGAGAAGAACCTGATTTTCGGGGGATTTGTTTTGCTAGGCTCGTCTTTGAAAGACTATGCTGTAGAAATGTGCAAGATCTTGAAAGACGCAGGAATCAGAGTTTTGATGATTACTGGCGATAACATTCTCACGGCAATGAACGTTGCAGAGCAGCTAAATCTCAAGGGCAAGGGCGCCAAAGGCAAGGAGATTGATGATGTTCTTGAAAGTGACGATTTCCTGTCGTACAGCATCTTCGGACGAGCCGAGCCCAAGCACAAGGAGCTGATAATTAAGAAATATCAAGCTCTGGGATACCATACTATGATGGTTGGGGATGGAACAAACGATGTAGGAGCGCTGAAAGCAGCTGATGTTGGTGTTGCAATGCTTGAGAGTCCAGAAGTACTTGTTAATAAAAAGAAGAAGCCGATCACACTGCTTGAGAAGATACAGGCACAGCAAGTGGAGTTGGAGTCCATAAAACCGGGCGATGCTTCGATAGCTGCCCCATTTACTGTCAAAAGCAATTCCCTGAGGTCTGTGATAGAAATAATCCAGCAGGGCCGATCTTCTCTCGTGACTACCATTCAAATGTACAAGATTCTTGCCTTAAATTCTATAACTGATGCATTTTTCACTATGATGGTTGATATTCTTGGGATCAAGTTTTCAGACTACCAAATGGTTTCCCTCGGGATTCTCTCATCCATCGGATTTTCTGCAATTACCCAACCGAAGACACTCTCGACAATTGCAAGAGAGCGTCCTTCAAGCTCAATTTTTAATCCATACATCATTTCGTCCATCCTTCTGCAGTCTCTTGTTCAGATCTCTTCACTCTATCTTATTTATCGTATTGTCCCGTTTGCACCAAAAGCTGCTACTGTGTTTGAGCCTTCAGTAATGAACACAATTTTGTTTGCCTTATCTGGTTCTCAGACACTCTCCACTTTTATTTGCAATTACATCGGAAGACCTTTTAGAGAGGATATATTCGAAAACAAGATCTTGACATTGAGTCTTATAGGAATGGCTGCCTTTATATTCAATGTTTTTTATAAATATCATCAGGATTTTAATACTCTCATACAAGTTGTTGATGCTTCTGAGTACAGGTCTTTTGTCATAGGCTTGTCCATTTCTATGATTATTCTTTGCTATGTTTCTGAGAGAATATGTTTTAGAATTTTTATGATTAAATAATCGTTAAAAAGCAATTTGATCTTTTCATACTTTATTTATACTAAATTTGCTTATGCAGATAATTTGATCTTTTTGTTCTTATTTATAATTGAGATTGCTAATTTGGTGAAGATAAACTAAAAAAGAGACTTGATTTTAGGCACTACTACTTTGCTAATGAGTCGTAAGTTTGAGAAGAACTGTTCTCAAGGCATCACTGCTATTTCTAGCACTTCACTTATTGTCAGAAAGCAAAGCAATAATAATGCAAAAGTCTTCAATTAAAATTTTATATTTTCTCCTTATGTTTGGCACATGGCGGGACAAGAGCTCTGAAAGCCCCACAAGAAACATAGTAGCTTTGAATAATAGACTGAACACATCAACCTACGAAGAGGACAAATTAGAGGCCTTGAATGATTTATTTTTGTTGTCCAATGACAACCCAGAAATTGTTTATTTGGAATCTGGACTGCCACTCATAAAGTCTTTCCAGCACATGCAAAATATCTCAACACATTTAAAAATTTTTAGCAATATTTTGAAATCAGGGAAAAAAGATGATTTAATCAAGTTGATTTGTTCTGACATAGACAATATTTCACTTTTCTGTGCAAGATCCACCCAAGATCTAAGGGCTCTGTTGGAGGTCTTCGATTGTAAGGAATTTTATATCTTCATATGCAAAGAAAAATCAATTTTTTCCATAATTTCTTCTCTCCTGAATGACGGATGCTTTGACATTGTTCTAAACTGCCTGAAATATGACAAAATACTAAATGACAGGCTTGTTTTTGAAGGGTTTTTAGAGTATGCAATAGAAAAGTTAAATTCAGCAAGTTTGTCTGGAAGATTGGGCACTCACCACATAATTTCACACATTCTGTCGTCATCAGTAGGAAATCAGGATTATTTTATCAAAAATCACCTGTTTAAAGACTTTAAAAACATTGAGGAGCAGGAGATAAAGCTTTTTAATATCGTTCTAAATCCGTACAGTAGGAATTATGGGCTGGCACAAGCATCCCTATACAGCCCTCTGTTTGTCAAAAAGGCAATTTGCTACAAGAACTACGAATTTATTTTTAGACTAATAGTGGCAAACAGCAAAAATTTTGACAACTTCATAGAAAATTTTTTCAATTTTCGCAAAATTTTGGATGATGCCAAATTTGATTTCTATGCATTCCGAGTTTTTGAGATAACTCTCAGAAGCGTTGCAAATTTGCCGCACGAGGAATTAAAATCATGCGGATCCTATAAAATATGTGTCCTTTTGCACAACCTTGGGCTTGCATATGACAGCTTAGAGGAAAATCTTTTGTGTGATCTGCGAAATAACAAAATAGACCTTGACTTGATATTATTTGTTATCTTTACAAGAGATTCGATTGCTGATATTGAGCATTATATGCCTTCTGATGGATTTACAGATGTTGCAATCAGTGATTTATGTCTGTTTTTGCGAATACTACATGGGATAGAAGTAAATCTGTCTTTTTATCACATTAAAGTCAGAATGATTAGGTTGAGGAAGTACATTTGCTGTGATGAAACATTTATTTTGGACTTTATCAAAGACATGCTCGTAACAACGATTAATGACATTATAAAGAAATATGATATAAGTCCATCTAAAAAGCAGTATGTTTATAGAGAGTTTAACTACAAAGAGGAGCCAAAACCTTTCAATCAATCGCCTAAAACCCCTGAAACACCATCTCTAAAAAACATCTTAAACCTATTTAAAAGAAAAGAAGATGACAAATCTAGTTATGATTTGTAATTTTAGAGATATTATTACTATGTCTAAATTTTGTTTTGGGAGTTTTTTCACGTTGTAATTTTTGAAATTGCCAGACTAAAAATAATTACCAATACTTCCTTCTAATTCTTACTTTTCTGTATTTCAAGATGTTTTTATCGGAAGTGATTTATAATAATTTTGATCTTTCTTTCAAAGCTGTACAAAGCTTAAAAAGTTTTTAAAAAATTCGTAGTTATTTTAAAATTTTTATTGCAAGGTTCCTCAAAATTTATATATTTGCAGATTAATCATAATCTTCCTCAACTGCTTTGCAGTCAAAAGTTGTATTTGCTGGGCTTTGGTGTAGAATATTCTCATCAACATCTGACAATTCGTCAGATTCTTTAACTTTTTTAGATCCACGCCTGGTAAGGTTTAATTCAGATTCTCCGCTAGAATTGTTGTGGCATCAAAATATTTTCAAAATTTTCTTTGTCGCCAGAATTCTCGATATTCATTAAATCATCCGACAAATGAAATTCAACCATTTTTGGCTGTTTGGTGCTAAATTTGGTCAAGAATAAACATTCTGCAATCTTCAGGTCATCAGAATTCAAATAAAGCAGAAAGTCAGAAAAATAAACATCTATAAAATCTTTTTCGCTTGAGCAATGACTATAAATACTTCTTAAGAGAATCACATAGCTTGGCTTGTAAAAAAGCTCTTTGTTCATGCTGTTATACAGAAATTTTATCAACCTTAATATTCTCAATCTTTCGCAAAAACTTTCTGAGAAATTTCCAATGCTCTGAGCACCAACATCAGCCTCACGAATATCTGCAAAAGAGCAGATTGAGCTTGTCTCTGTTTTTAGAGCAACTGCTTTGGATGGTTGTTTTACATCACAAGGTGCCTGAAATTGCGTTTTTACTGGTCCGTCCCCAAAAATATCATTTGAACAGAGGCTACTGCTAAAAGATGCATCACCTGAGTTAGTATTGCTGCTTTTGACTGAATTTACCTCTGTGACAGGCACCTCGCTTCTGGTATCAAAATCAGCCAACCCTGCTAATCCTTGACTTTGATGCCTATCTGTTTGTGTATTGTCCTGTTTTTTACATTCTATTTCGCACAAGTATTCGAGGTTTTCAAATATCGCTCTGATTCTTAGTTCTGTAAACTTTCTGAAGTCTGTTATGAAATCAGTAAAATAGTATAAAATTACGCAAATCTCTCTCGAAGCCTCTTTCTCCTCAATGTTTTTTATCAAAAAAGGCAAATATCTGCTATCAGGGCTCTCGCCCTCTTCTAAACTCCTTCTATAAAACCTCAATATTTTAATATTGATCTCCTCACGCAGTGCTGTGTCAATATCGTCGTTCATAAAAATAACACGCTTAAAAAGCAGAAAGTCTAGAAACTCTTTGACTGAAAGCTCAGCAAAGACTCGCCAATTTGTGCATTCTTTATAAATATTGTTGTACACGCCATTTTTGTATTTGTACAGTGGCTTTTTAGGGTATAAAATATTTTTAGTTCTGAAAATGATCTCGGGATCAAACAGTTTTCTGTGGATCTCGTAAAGCCCATCTTGCTCCCAAGGCCGCTCTGGTGCTTCTTGTGTTATTTCAGCTTTGTGGTAAAGATCTCTAAACACAGAATTGAACAGCTTTGCCGACTCAATTATTATCACTGTGTTGCAGATATCAAAAAATCTTAACTCATGCAACACAATTATCGAAGAGCTATCAACCTCAATCAGAACTCGACAGAAATCTATAATCTCACGTGTTTCTGTAGATATTACATGCGGCTTATTCCTTAAATATCCCAAAACAGGCTCTTTTGCCATGATATTTTCATCTGTCTCGTTAACATCTTCATCTGTTTTAAAATACTCGTCGTAGTTACTAACATCTATTTTGCTCTGCGGAGAATGGTGTCTTGCTCCTCCTAAAGAAAAGTACAGCTTCTCTGAAATAAAAAATAGGAACTTTTTTGAAAAATAGAAATCAGGCACCTTTTTACAGCTAGACACAGCCATTGTAATGATTTTGAGAGCTTTCAGAAACAAAAACTCTGATCTTAAGCAATAAAGTCCTTCATTTAGAAGGAAGCCCCACTTGTATAGGGCTTGGCATAGCTCTGGATGGTCCTCAAGAATTGCAACAATCTGAGAGATATGTGAGTGTGAGTCTTTGGTCAGTTTCTTGTTGTGTACGAGAGAAGATTTAAGAACATACAAATTGTCTATGAGTTCATCTTCAACAAAGTTTTCTGAGACACTGTCAAATTCAGCTTCATTGCCATTTGAACTATGCATTCTGGGCTTCAATAAAAACAAAATTATTATATTTTAGTGCTCTGGCAAGCTTAGTTTTGATATTACAAAAATTACAATAAACAGATTTTTTGCCAGTACAAAACTCAAATGATCTTTGAATGATGTCAACAGTTTTAAATCTTGATAATGTAAAAAATTATGACACAGAAGCAAAAAACTCTTTATTTCACAAATTTTTATAAAAATCATTGTCAAAGGCAAGTTTAAATAATGCAAAATGTTGCCATTTGCAAGAGCATAGACAGTCATTCTCTGTTTAATATAAAAATTGAGATAACAGCGTTGATTTGAACAATATCGGAGCAGCCCATAGCCAGTTTATATTCAACATCAGCTAGTTGCTTGTAAATTTCCATTTTGTTTCTCATATTGCTTTTTTCCAAAATAACAGAAATTTTGTTTATCAGATCTAAGCAGTCAATGCCATACTCTGCAATCTTGTTTTTACATTCGTGAAAACTATCATTTTCCAGAGAGAAGAATATCTCCTGGAAAATTTTATCGTTCTTCATGCCAAAAAAGGTCAAGACATTCTCTTCATTTAGAATCTCGTATGAAGACGAAATTCCCTGAATGTCATTCATCACCTTACGCATATCTCCATCACTAAATCTGTTTATAGCTCTGATTCCAGACTCATCATACTTAATTTCCTCTTTGAGACATACTTCCTTGATTCTCTGCATTTCATTTACAGGAGAAAACCTGAATTTTGAGCATCTGCTGACTATGGGCTCAATTATCTTCTTGTAATAGTTGCAAATAATACAAAATCTTGTGTTTTTATAGTCTTCCATTATTCTTCGCAAGGCTGCCTGGGCGTCTTTGCTCATGCTGTCAGCTTCATCCAAAATAACTATTTTAGGGCCATTCATCTTTACTGAAGCAAACTCTTTTATCTTCTCACGAACAGTGTCTATTCCCCGGTGGTCACTTGCATTCAGCTCCAGAATATTCTGCCTGGGTATGTCTTTCAAAAGTGCTCTTATTGTGGTTGTTTTTCCAGTTCCTGGTGGCCCGTAAAAAAGCATATTGGGCAGATCATTGATGTCGAGAGACTTAAGACAAAGCAGGGCCTCCTTGTTCCCAGTTACTTCTTCAAGCGTGCGTGGTCTGTACTTTTCAGTGAAGGGAAGCGCCATGTGTGGTAAAATTTTGCTAAAATAAAAAGAGTCTTTTTGGCTGGGAATACTACTAGAATGTCCTAAATATAACTTTTCTACGCACTAAAATTGTGTCTTTTAAGAAGGATTTTTGTCATGACTTTGAAAATTAGCCTTTTATGCATGTGATCACATATTAAAACAAACTTTTCTAATAGCTTAAACTTGATCTTTTTGTAGAAATATAATTTGTGAAACATACATTTTCGAAACATAAACAAATAAATAGAAATGCTGGACTCAGAATAGAACATGGCTGGCAGCAGAAAAGATGATGTTGTTCTGTATACGCTGCAATCTTTTGTAGGCAACAATATCAATGAGACTGTGTTTACAGAGAGACAAAAAGAAGCAATGCAGAGACTGAATGATTTGAAAGAAGAGAAGTTCTACGAGCTATGCAACGATATTTCAAATGAAATCCATCGGAGAAGCGGGGCTCCCTACGATCTGAAGAACAAAATGTGCAAAAAGTTTGCAATGCTGAGCGATGAAAATTTTAAAAGTTTGGTTGTAGATATTTTAGTCGTTTTCTACAACAAGAATCCAGACAAAAAGCCCCAGGAGATGTCCGTATTTATGGAAAATCTTACAACTTTGATTGAAGATCTCAAGACAGAATCTCGAAATGAGAGTTTTGTAGAAAATCTCAAGAAGCTAAATTTTTTCAGCAAAATCAAGGAATACATTAACTACACAAACTCATTCAATATTGACCCAGAGATCGCAGAACTAATGAAATCATCCCTAGACAAAGAACTTGAGAAGGATGGCGATCATTTGCTGGAAGTTTTGTTATTTCCGACTATTCTTTTAGACAGAATCCAGGAGTCTATGGTATTGAAATGCGCAAGCACAGACATTAACACAAGATTTTCTATTTCGAAACAAATCATTTTAAACTCTTTAAAGACCAATAACACACGGGCAATCAAAGAAGAACTTGCCAAAATTTTTAGAATGCTAATCTTTAATTCAGAAATACCCTCAAATAAAATTGTTTGCTTTGAGGATGAAATAAAATCGATCATTGAGTCTCTTGAAATCATAAGGTCTGATCTGAAGAATGAAGCACCTGCAGATATAAACAGCCTGTATGAGAAATTAAGTTTTTCTATTAACAGTATTGTGGACAAGGCTGAGCACAAAAACTTTTCCAAAGAAAAGTCTACGCTGCTCCAAATACACAAAATTTCCCTGGAGGCTTTGAACTCAACACCCACAAAACTAGAATCCTTTAGAATAGTATTAGATTTTGCAAAAGAGTTTAGAAATATTTTGAAAAGTCTTCCAGCACCTGAAAATATATGCAAGTAAATTATTAACAATTTTTATTTCTTCATTTTTGAGATCAAAACGCAAACTCTTGTAAAAATTTTAGTAGCAAAGCTAATTTTAATAAAGCTTAGACATCTGCACTGCCATTCAAAAATCTTTGAACTGTGCCAAAAAGTATATCAAAACTGTATGCATCAATGCTTAACTTTATTCAATGGGTTTTGGGCTATTCTGTGGGCATAGTCAACCTCCTAGTTAGGTTAATAACAGCATTTATTCAAATAAAACCTCTGATGCGAGAGCAAACCCATCTATCTCTATCTGCCGAACAGCCTTAGCGAATTCTCTTGCTTTTTCAAGGTTTTCACATGATGCATACGCATATCCTTTTGATGCCTTTGTTTCTTTGTCAAAAATCAAATTGCTTCTGAAGAACAGTCCAGAACACTTCTTCTCAAGCAACTCAAAGAGGTCCTTCTGCGTCACAAAAGCAGGGATATTCGTAATTCTAACAGAAACCTCTTTCAACCTGTATGTTTTGTTAATGATAGACGGTGCAACATAAATAGAAGAGGCTGCCTTGTAAATGGAGGACTTTGCATCGTCGGATGCCATGTTTTCTATCTCTGTAGAATACAGTTTGAAGGATACAGGAACTGGCTTTTCCACGAAATAGTCTACGGCTCTTCCAAAAGGAACTATTTTTTCTCGTTCTTTTATTTGCTCCTCATTTTTTACAAAAGCTCTCGTTTCCATGGACTTGCTTGGAGAAATAAATTTAAACAGGAAATTTGCAGCTGAGTCTAAGTCAGAAAAATACTGTTGAAGATTGCCATTTTTGTACAAAATAGAAAAGCTCATGTAAGAATTCTTGTTTAAAAATGTATTTTGTATTCTAAAACCTACATTCAACAAACGGATAGAAAGTGCCAAAATAGCAAGAAAAAAACCATTAACTATATATTGAATAAAATAGTTTGTAGAAGATATCCGATTGTTTTTTGATCTTAGTAATGTATAATCCTTTAGTTATGGTGATTTGATCTCTTTTGAGATTAGAATGGAACATAAGGCCCAGCTTTATTTCTATGTAATTATAAAACATAAATATCAGGACTTTTGCTGGATTGCCAGAAGCATCAGGCATCAGCTAGAAAATCAAAACAATAGTGTTTGTTTACAACAGTAAAAAGTTTTCATTCATTAAAATTTTAATGAAGGTGAATATAATTCTACTCTAATTTGTGGGCTAAAATGGTCATAAAGAGCAAAGTAGATGAAAATCAATACGAGACATTTGCACTTTCGAACGGAATAAAGGTTTTGCTGATCCACAACCCCAAGCTGACCAAGACAAGCTTCGCGGTCTCCGTGAAGGTAGGATCCTACAGCGATCCCGAAAAATATCACGGCTTGGCGCATTTCTTGGAGCACATGCTGTTCATGGGGACTGAGAATTTCAAAGGCGAGCACGAGTTCAACGAGTTCTTAGGCCAGCATAATGGGTATACGAACGCATACACGGCAAGTGAAATGACAGTGTACTACTGCGATGTTGACTCAGATCAGAGCAGGAAACTAGGAAAGATGTTCTCCTCATTTTTTATATGTCCACTGTTCAACGAGAGCACGGTCAATAGGGAGCTAAGTGCTGTGAATTCTGAGTATTTGAACACTTTAAATTCTGCCGAGTGGCGGGCTTATGCGCTACTAAGAGACTTTGTGAAAGATGGAATGAAAGAAAAAAAGTTTTCTGTTGGAAACTATGAAACCCTGAGAAAAGACGAGATATTGGATAAAATGAAGGAGTTCTATCACAAATGGTACTCTAGCAACACAATGAATCTTGTAATTTGTGGCCCTGAGCCGATTGAAACACTTAAAGAAATGACAGAAGACTTTAAAGAAGTTCCCAACAAGAACCTGCAGATTGTCTCGTGTGAGGAAAGAGCCTACGTGAAAGATGAGAATCCTGAGAACGATGCCAAGTTTAGGAAGAGCCGTAAGAGTATTACGTCGTTTGAAGACTATAATTTTTTTGACCAAAAATTTTTTTCAAAAGTTATCCAGTTTGCACCTTTGGATGATAAAAAAGTTCTGTACATCTATGCAGTGCTTCCGCCGATATTTCCTTACTACAGGACAAACCCCATTGCTTATATCCAGTCTCTGTTTGTTAGCACCGAACCGGGACGCCTGCTTTCGAGGCTAAAAAGTGAAGGCCTTGGGTTTAGTGTCAGCTTATCTGAGGAAATGTTTGATGGCTGTACGCCTATTAGCATATCTATTGAGCTGACAGAGGCAGGATCAAAAGAAACTAGCAGGGTTTTGGACATGGTAAAGGAAGCATTATCTGAGATAAAAGCGGACGAAGCTGAGTATAAAAGATTGAAGCGCATCAATCAGGAAGAGTTTAATTTTTTACAGAACAGCAGTCCAATTAAAATGACAGAAACCCTAGTTCCTTTGCTTTACTACATTCCTACAGAGAACATTTTGAATTACAAATATGTCTACGATGAGTTTGATCCTGATCTTATTAACTTTGTTGTATCCAAGATCTCAGACACTTCCAAGTGGATTATAAATCTAGCAGACAAGAATGGAACATTTGATCAAAAGGAGAAATACTACAATATCGAGTATTCAATTATTGGTGATTATAAGTGTACCAGCGAGTCGGCAGAGATCAGGCCTTTCGAGTGCCAAGGTAAAGACGAATTCTTAGAAAACATTGAAGTAATCAAAGGCCAGAAAAGATTCTACAAATCAGAAAGTTTTGAGAATGGCAAAGTGCACTTTGTGTTTGATTCTGACTTCAATGTTCCTAAGTCTGAAATCAGGATTGTCTTGAGGAGCAATGAAATCATAAAAGATTTTGTTGCATTGAGGATCTATTTGGATATCTTGGAAGAGCATCTGAAGGAAAAGTTCAGTCGTCTTTTGGCCAATCTTCATGTTTTTTGCAGATCTGAAATCTCTCATGATAGGATCTATTTTGTTTTCTGGGGATTCTCTTCCAAAATATGTTATGTTGCCAAGCTTTTTATGGACGAACTCTACAACATTCCATTGGACAGATTCAGCGTGATTAAGGAGGCTAATATGGACTATTATTCTGGAGTCATCAACGACTGTCCGTACAAAAGAACCAATCGTGTATTTATTGCGAAGCTGTTTTCTTCCTTAACAGAAGAGGAATGTCTTGAGAAAGCCAAGTGCATAAAAGTTGAAGAGATAAAATTTCTAAAAAGTTTTTACACTGAGATTGTGGCTGTCGGGAATATCAACTACGATGACATTGTAGATAGTATCCTTCAAAACACCAGATGAGAACAACAATTTGTTAGCCTGCATTTATAAGATTAATGATCCTATTGGCAGTGACAGAACAGCCTACCATTTTAATACTGCCGTTGGAAGGCTTATTCAGAACATCTGCAACGAAGACTTTTTTAAAGAATTAAGAACAGAAGAACAGCTAGGCTATATCGTCTTTTGCAACTTTTCACGTTTTGACTCTGCAGAATTCTTGAAGTTTGTTGTCCAAAGCGAGAAATCAGTGGAGTTCTTGGAAAAGGAAAGCCTGATTAGCTTTTATGAGGAACCTGTTCTGAACCTCAGAGACTTGGGATCTTTCATAATTTCTCTTTACTTGATGTCGAATATTGATTTAGAGTATAAAAACAAGATGATCAAAATTGTGAGGGATCTCACAAAAGAGGATGTGCTCAAATCTGATATTTTGAACAAGTATATTAAGTTATATTCCATTAAAAGATGATTTTATCTTTAGTAGAATGTTTATTTTTTAATCTGGCTAGTTATTTGATTGATTGCTCAAAACAAGAGTAAATTTTGCTAAAAATTTAATAATGCAACAAAAATTTCATCCTATATTTTTTGTATTGCCTGGAAAGCTCCTAGCATCTTCTTTTACAGAATCTAGCCTTTCGTATTCATCTCTAGATTTGCTGTCGCTGTCTTCAATTTTGTCAATTATATTTTTCTCTTTTATCTTGCTTTTTTCCT
Organism: Ophioninae sp. B BG-2022a; assembly: GCA_030522765.1. Lineage (NCBI taxonomy): Eukaryota > Metazoa > Arthropoda > Insecta > Hymenoptera > Ichneumonidae > Ophioninae sp. B BG-2022a. Next base: position 18,300 of record JAPYZJ010000309.1, read on the forward strand.
CTCTCTTTTTCATATCTGTTACAGCAATGCTGGTTAACTCATCCATTGTCATTGTTGGCTTGAGTCTCCGGCTAAGAAGCTCTTTCCTCTCGTCATAAATTTTATCTACATGCCCACATGAGTAGAGTTTGTAGGATTCCATGCTTCTGGGCTCTTCACTAGCCTCAGAGGGCTTCTGCTTTACATTTTCTTCATTAGTGATAGTCCTTAAAGCTAAAAGAGACTTGTAAAATGTATATTTTATCATTTCAATAAGAAAATCTCTATCTTCCCAGTCAATGAAATCAAATTTAAAACTTTTAACCTTGGAAATTAGATAAATTCTTGCCGATCTGTCATAAGAGTTACCAATAATGTCACGCATTACTTTTTCAGGATCAAATTTGTATGCAGAATCTTCTGAAATAAGGCATTCAGATGTTTTTTTCTTATCATAAACATTAAAACTTAAAGTATTGCTGGGACATAAAGAATCCTTTAGAATGCCTTCTAGTTGTAAACTATCTGCAAAATTATGGATTTCAGAATCAGTTCTGTTTTCTAGACCAAAATTTGAAGAATGCAAGATGCTGAATTCTGTTGGCTTGTCAGCCTCCTCATGCCTCAGATCAAAAATATTTATTTTTTGCAAAAACTCAACATATTCTATCAAAGCTCGCTTGTTTCCAGGATAGGCAATTAAAAATGGAACTGTCAAAGCTATAATCTCGTCTGTAGAAATTTCTTCCAGCGGTATGCTTTCTCTTATGCTATCAAGACCGATTATTAGATTCATTTTAGTTTCCGGAATAGACTCATTTTGAAAAATGTTCAGCAACGCCATTTTCAAAACTTCTTTTTTACAACTTTCCATTCAAGGGATGAAATTTACAACACTTTGTATTTTTAGTAAGTACTTCAGAAAAGTCACAAAAATATTGTCAGTCAGTTAGAACATTGCAAAAAACATTTTTAATTTAGTTAGAATAGTCATGTAGCATATTCTTGTGTTTCATGTTTTGGGGTCATTGCAAAAATTTGAAAATTGGCTGTAAATTCAGCTTTCGAAAGCTTATGCCGTTGTAAACTCTGCTTTTTTGGTTAAAATTGCAGATGTTGGTGCTGTTGTCGTAAGCACAGCTGCAAACTATCAAGTTCAGAAAAAAAGAATTAATAAGACTAAAAATAAAAAGTTTATTGCTAAAGATTGCCACTGGACTTGTTAATAGCTTCACTAATAGAAGAGAATGCATCAGCCAAGGATTGGTTTCTATCCAAAAAAGCCCTGAGTTTATCTTTGTTATAGTCCTGGAGGAACTTGTTCAGATGGAAATCAAAAGAAATTTCCTCGTTAAGATCCCATATTGCATTCATGTACAGAATGCAATCTTTAATAATAATGATACATTCAGAAAGCTTACAGAACTCCTCTAACTTCTCTGAGGGGTACCGCTTTACTATTTTAAGCAGATCGTTCTGTCCCAGGTCTTCCATACCAGCAAATGGCGTGCCTGAATTAAGAAGATGCAACAAAGTTTCGTCGTCAAAGCTCTCAAAAAGTGTGGCAAAGGCAAGCTGAGCAAATGCCTCGATCTCGTCAGTAAACTCAACATCAGCCAGCTTAGGGTTTATGTTGACAATTAAATAGTCTTTAATTTTATAGTCTTTTTTGTGTTCCACCCGATTGTTGTAAAGATTTTCAAAAAAATTCAAAATCTTAGACTTGTAGTCTTCCTTCTGTTTCTGGAACAAAATGCCGCTTATTGCTTTGATCCCAACTGAGCAAGTGAAAAGCTTCTGAAAAAAGCTGCTGGGTGGAATTTTCCCAAATATTTTTTCTATGTCGGCCGGCGCATCTAATTCATTTAAGCATGTAAGATCCCCATTAAGAGACATCACGGGATGATAGTCCACTACAATGAACGATTTATGGTATTCCTCGAGGTAGGGCTTGATGGCATCCTTCTTCAATTCTGCCATTTTCTTTTCAAGAGCATTAGGCTTTATCAGGTCCAAAATCCCCAAAATATCGAAGTCATTGGCGTAAAAAGGGACAGTTGGACACATCTCACATCCACTCAGAAAGGCTATTTTTCTAAATGTCTGAAGCCCAAACTCGTTAATCTTGTAAAAATCCTCGCTGTCGATCGTTTCTATTTCCGCACTTTTATAGTCTATTTCTAAAATTAATTTTAATTTGTCGCTGAACAGCAGCGCATCGTTCTTGGAAAAAACAAAATCCACAGCCCTTTTCTTGTAAAAATAGACACACTGTGCCGAGGCAAAATACGGTGCACGTATGACACTTATCTTGTTCTTTCTCAACATTTGAGTAATATTTTCCACAAATAGCTCCTGATCAAACAGCATTTTGCTAAACTTTCCATTGATTATTTTGCTTAAAATTTTGTCTATGAATGTTTTCAGCTCCACATGCATTCCTTTCTTGAACTCCAAGCCGTCCCAAATCCATAAAATTTTTGTCTTTTTACTTAGCTCCACTAAAGGAGCAAGAAAGCTTGGCAAGTCATTCAAGTGGTTTAAAAACTGCTGCTCGGTGTCTATTATCAAGTACTTTTTTATATACCAAAACCCATCAATCGCTATACTTTTTCCCTGAAGCTCTTCTAGAGAAAGCTTCTTCTGTATTTTGGCCTGGCCGTAATATTCAAATTTTCTTATTGGCATTTGAGGATCAAGAAATTTATTTCTTTTTGAAAATACGAAACAGAGTATAAAAATAATTAAATGGAACAGTGCCCGGAACCTTTAATTATGTGACGTTATTTGATAAGAAAGCTCATTCTCATAAACACCGTTGCCTACTTTAGTTTTTTCTTCGAGCAGTTCTAAGTCATGCTCCGTTGATCTTCCCAACTTATAATACTCATTTTGACTGTCTCTGTAGTATGAGTGTAGCTTCCACTTTTGCATTGGCATTGGGTCTGGTGGATGATCAGGAAATCTGCAGTGTATCAAAATTGGAAAATAAGAAACAACTGTGTATTTGAGAATCCTGAGCACAGCATTTCCATTCATTTGAAACACAGCCATACGCTTCAATTTATACAATTTGTTTCATCTCGCCCGACAAATTAATGGAAGCAAAACTAAATAAAAAAGCATTCAACTTAGATTATTTATTTGATTATTTAACAGGTTTTAGCCAAAATTTAAAATAAATTTTATTTATGCAAATGTATCACAATTAAAGACAATGCAGAAGGAACAGTAAATGCAAAATGTTACAATAACTCACGGTCGGCACTGCTGCAACAATTGAATATCCTCGAGAACAGCCTTGGCTTGGTTTGGTTGAAATTCTCACACATGACATTTCTCAATCCTGCAAATATCTCGTTGATTCCTTCTCCAGTCAAGGAAGAAGATTCATAGAAGCCAATGGCACCTATGTTGTTTGCCAGAACAAAACCTTCTTCGTAGGTGGTGTCGTTTTCAGTCCATGTGTCTGTCTTGGTCGCCACAAGAATAATCTTGGCATGGTCCTGAGCCTTCTGCTTGATCATCGGGACCAATGTATTCTCCACCTCAAAAAATGATCTCCTGTCACTCACACTGTAGCATATCATTATGTAGTCGGATATTGGAATGGTCAATGGCCGCAGCCTGGAAAACTCTTCCTGTCCACTAGTGTCCCAAATCTTCAGCTTCATCCTTTTCCCTCTCATCTCAAAGCCATACTCCTGGCTTTCTACTGGCGTGGCATTAATGACCTCATGGAATTCATTCTTGAAAAATCTTGTCAGTATGCTTGTCTTACCACATTCTCCTCTTCCCAGAAGAGTCATTTGTTTGACCAAATCATAATTCTGGCCATTCGTCTGATCTCCAACTTTATCAAGTTCATTCATGGGCGAATTAAAATAGGAATTCAATAGCAAACTGTACTGAAGAAAATGCTTAACAACTATTCTATTAAAAAATAAAACAAACGCTGATTAACAGCCCAAGCAGCCTAGTCAAAAAAACATTCATTTTAACTAATGCATGCTTATTAAAGCAGCTTGCCAGCATCGCACGTGACAGCAGACTTTGAACTAACATTGCAATCTCAGAATATTTTTATTTTAGAATTTTTCTTCAGAAAAGGCCGATGAAAGAAAGTAGAATATGGAAGTATATTCCAAGTCCAAGAGAAGAATGCGAGACATTCTATATAAAAGGACTAGCTTTGCCCCACAGACCATCTGAGAGATGCTTGACTCAACTAGTTAGCAGCTATTATGCAGAGAATGAAAATGTTGTAGTTTTCGCCTCATCTTATGAAGGAAAATCTGAGACAATTAATGAGATAACACAAAATCTTGAAAACTATGTTGTTTTTTCTGATACAGTGTATTTTGATGACAAACTTCATTCATTTTCTAGAGAACTACTGGCAGGTAAAAAGTATCTGATATTTTACAATGTGTCTATCCCATTCCAGGAAATCGAGAACATTGGCGAATACCATATCAGTGCATTTTATACTTATAGTTTAGACTCTTATGAAAACTATACAAAGAAATACCAATCTGAATACATTGAAAACTTGACCAAAGACTATCCAGCAGATTTTAGATACACCACGATTTGCAAGGAACCAAAGAAGAAAATAGTGGATTTTAGATTTGGTACTGACGATGAAGTTAAACACATCTGTCTTGGGGATGTCTCTATTGACTCTCTTGCATATTCTAAAAAGAAGGTTACTGTGAAGCTTCCCAATATCCGGTTTATTATTGAAATACCTGAAAAAGTCAGGACTCCTAAGTTTATTTTCTATGATTTAAATGTGGAGAAGACATTAGACATTCTTAGAGCTGTGGATGATGTCGTATTTGTGTACACAACAAAAGACTTTCCAGCTCTAAAAAAGATAGTAGAGGTGGTTGAAGAGTTTGGATTAGAGGTGCCTGATGATACACAAAAAGTGGTTAAAGATGATATTTGATGCTTATTTTTTAAAACCAAAGATTGGCAGAGTTTATTATACAACGTTCTTTGGTCTAAGAAGTTTTAAAAATTAAGATACGAGCAATTACATTATAAAATACAACTGATTTATTCTCTCTGCAGGAGTGCTGATTATTCATGAAAATTTTTAGTAATTATTTGTTTGTAAATGCTTCTATTGTTAGAAGCTCAGAAGTATGCTAGAATGCCAATTAAAAATGACAAAACAGATATTTCTGTGCCTTTTGTTGCAAATTATGAAATTAATTTATAGGCAGCCTACAATAGTTGTAAACAATTTTATATAAGAACCCATTTAGGATGAACTCTAAGCCCACAGAACAAAAAATACCCATCTCTGTCCTCGACGACTTATCAGCTAGATTCTTAATTGGCACCCCAGAAATTATCACTCTCCATCCGGAAGAGTATTTTTTTAATATCGAGGAAGCCTACTGGTTTGCTCTTGATTTCTATAGCCTCAAATGTAATTCTCTCATGGCCTTTTCCCAGCAAATTCTGGCCCACAATGGCATTGAGCTAAACCTGTGCTGGGAATACGACTGTTTTAAGAAGTATAAGCAGTCCATAAAGGTTTACGGCACAATCATCTTCAGCAGAGATTTCAACCATGTGCTGCTGGTCCAGCAAACAGGCGGTTCAAATAGTATAACTTTTCCCAAGGGAAAGAAGGCCAAAAACGAAACAGGCATGGAATGTGCAATCCGAGAGACGCAAGAAGAGGTGGGGATCAATGTAAAAGACAAAATTGTGGATATCTCAGTTACCGTCTTTGACAAAATAACATTTTACTGTGTTTTTAACGTTGACATTGATTATTCTTTCAAAACAAACACGAGAAACGAAATTTCCCGCATTTTTTGGTTTGACCTGCGAAACTTGAAGCAAGTCAAAGACAATTCTGTCTTCAAAATATTTTATACCGCCTATTCTGGGATTGAAGACAGAATCAACGAGATCAAAAAGAAGAGGTTTAGATTTGATACGGCCAAAATACTAAAAGAGATAGAATGTGTAAAAGCTAGCTCTTAAGTGTGTTATCAGCCAGATAGCATTGTATGCTGCATAGCCTGTCTTAATTAAATCTATTTTTAGACAGAACTCATATCTTATTTCCGAAAGTTATTTTGAAAAATTTGCTTGCAACTCAAAAATAGTTTTTGATTAGTTTTATTTTTTTGATAATTTTACTGAGATTCTCATGCCAAAATAAAAATGTAAGATTTGCAGCAGTTTAAATTGTTGTCCCACAAAAATATCTTTTGCACAAAAAAGCACAGCGAAATTCCCCCATGCATGTCCTGTATTCTAGGCTCCAAGTAAACATAACAGCAAAGCTTGAGGAAATTCAAAAACAATACAGAATCCTCTCCTACAAGCACACCAAGAGCGGAGACTCACAGAGCATGGTCAATCTAAATGAGGCACATCAAATTCTGATTGACCCATACAAAAGATCTTTTTATGACAGGTTTGGCGATGATTCTCTGCCCCTGCTGACAAACACAGCATGGTCTTATTTTGTCAGCCGCTTCTTTACGGAATTGAACGTGTTCTGCTTGAATTTATATTTCATTCTAGTAATTTTCAACTACTTTTTCCTTGGCTTTATTTATAAAATACCAGTAGAATCACTTGTGTTCAAATTTTCTCCCATAATAATTTCTCCTGTCTTCCTTTTAGTAGCTTCTTTGAATGCAACAAGAACGATTCAAAAGGCAGATCCATTTTTCAAGAAAGTCATCCATGCATTAGCTTTTGTCTCGCTCATTCACAATTGTGTCGGAATCGTTGCAGGGGGTTTTCCTATTTGGATCCTGCTAGCATATCAAGCTGCCACAATTATATTTTCACAGGTTTTTCTTCTAAAGTTGTTCGATATAAACTCATTGAAGGTATTTTGTCTTCTTGTTATTAAAACAGGCTTTCTATGCCTTTACTATTTGGAAGTAGCATCATTGAACTATTTTGTTCCTTGCTTGATTGCCCTGGAATTCTGCTGTTTTGATTTCTTGCTAGGTTTTCTTTTGTCGGTCTTTTTATTTCCTATGTGTCTATCTTTGTTTTTGGGCAATGTTTGCCAGCTGACAATCATACCCAATATTATACACTCTGTTCATGGACTGATTGGCTTTTTGATCTTGTATTGTTATTGCACATTTTTTACAAAATTGTCAGCAGAATACAAAGTTTTCAACTCACAATTGGCTTTGAATGAGGCACTTTCAGACAAAGACTGTCCTGAAAATATCTAATAGAAGCTTATCTGGTTTTTGTTGCACTTTTTAAGAATTCAACATTGCAAATAAAAAATTGATCAAAGTGACCTGTCACATGAAAACTAGAGTTTTTAAGCATTGAAAATAAAAAAATAGAGATTAAAGTCTTTAAATAAATTACAAATCACTAGTAAACTAATTATGCTTTTGTTTTGCTATTTCAGTGTTCTGAAACAATAATAATTTTTCATTTCTAAAGTATTTCTATGATCCAAATATTTTAGTCAATGGAGACTTCCTCAATTGACAAAATATCATTGAGTATTCTTGATTTGGAAATGAACAATTTAGACAAAAGTCTGGCTGAATTTAAGGAGCTGGGCATTAAAAGCATTCATATAGATATAATTGACACAAGTTTTGCTGACAATATAAGCTTCAGTCTGAAAACAGTCAATGAGATATTGAATTATGACTTTAGTTTCGAGCTGCATATAATGATCAAAAACCCTTTAAAAATTTTATCCAAGCTAAACATTAAAAAAAATACCAAAATTACTGTTCATTCGCACGTAGAAGAAGTAAAAAATCTATTTTCAGGAAGAAAGGATGTCTATATTGGGTATGCGCTCAATCCGAAAGACAAGGTAGAAACAATAAAGAGTATTTCATGCCAAATTGATCATGTTCTTGTAATGACTGTATATCCTGGCTTTGGAAAGCAAGCCATGATTGAAGAATGTACTGAGAAAATAAAGTCTATCAAAAACCTCGGAATTCCGGTTGGTGTAGATGGAGGAGTTAATCAAAACAATGTGTATTTAGTTAGGGAAGCAGATTATATTGTAATAGGGTCTGCACTGACAACAGCTGAAGATAAAAGGCAGGCATTACAGCAGATAATTTCTAGTCTTTAAGCTAGACTATATGCTATGAAGTAAAGTTTTGATATAAAATTTTGTTATGAGTTTAATTTTTGATGCAAACTAAGTTTATGTTAAATGTCCTAACAAATACGGATCTGCTAATTCTGAAAGCAGAAGTTTCTGATACTGAGCATCTGTATAACAATTATATTAAACTCAATTTAGCATCAAAAATACAAAAGATGACAAAATTTTATAATCTGTAAGAAATTGCCTAAAGTTCAATTGTAATTAATAGCTGCTATATCATCCATTTTCCATCAAGCGTAGAGCACCTATTTTTTCAAAATAAATGAGTATTAGTTACAACTTTTTTCTGATTCTAGAATAGATGCAGAGCCTGTTCTGTTCTTCAGCTTTGTTTATCTACTCTAAGTTAAGCCCAATTTTGGCTTAGCTTCAGCTGTCCTTGCCAAAAATTAAATTTCTGCTTTTTGCCAATATTTCTTGTGCCCTCTGTAATGGATCTTAGAAAGCTATACAAACAAAAAATAATAGATGATATTCTCAACTGCTATGAAAAAGCTTGGTCTGTTCTGATTCATGATAATTTTGGCTCTGAAGTATTAAATCAAGTTTTTAAAAAATCAGATTTACTAGAGTTTGGAGTGACAGGGATATTTTCAATAGGCGACGAAAACGAGCAGTGGGAAATTCCTGCCATTTATTTTGTAAATTGCACAAAGGAGATTGCCAAGAAGATAAACGAGGACCATAAGGACAAGAGGTATCCTATAATCCAGGTGTTTTCGTTGTGCGAGCCAGTTGGGCTTAATCCGCTGATAAAGTGCACCGTGCTGAAGTTGGAGGTGCGTATTTTGGAAGAGAGAATCTTCAGATGCGATGAGAAGAATCTGCAGTGCATAGCAAACCTGCTGGGCGGAAAATTCATCATTAGTTTTATAGACATAAGCAAGAACCTGGCCCAGCAGATCAATGAAACATGCAAATACGAGTTTCCTGATGAGCTAAGCTCTGTTTTTTTGCTGGTCCTAGAGCGATCAATGGATCTCTACACACCCTTGATGAATTTCTTGACGTTCAGGTCTGTTATATGTGAAATAGGCAAGGTTGATACGAGTGACCAGTACTATAAAGATATAAGAGACATGCATTTGAGTGAGGTTGGAGACTACTTAAAATGCAGTGCCAAGATATTGTCTGAAAATCTGAAGAAATTGAAAAAAGACAATGTTGATGTAGAAACCTTGAGTTCCATGGTGCTGGAGACACCAAAAAACATTGAAACGAAGAAGAATGTGGAGAAGTATGCCGGGTATTTGACCAAGTGTCTTAACTACATCGATACGATGAAAGATCACATTTTGTTGCAGCAGAGCATTATTTTGGGCGAGGACCAGGACGGGAACAAGCAGCAGATCAACCTCGATTCGTTTTTGTCACAGCTGGTATCGCCAGTCCTAACCTTGGAAGACAAACAGGGGCTGATGCTCTTGCTCAAGGCCAAGGGAATTATTTTTACAGAATCAGAGAAAAACATATTGGAGAACAACGGGTTTTCCAGGGATGATCTCGAAATCAGACTTATAACGAAAAATCAAATTATAAGACAGGAGACTAGGACAAAACCCAAGGATGCTTTTTCAAGATACACGCCTATTATAAAAGACGTTGTTGAAAGCTTTGCTACGAGAAAAGTAACCTTTCAAACGCTGAATATTGCGGATATCCAGGTTGACTCTCTGAGAAGATCTACAATGCTGTCCTCCAACAAGCCGCCAAGGAAGGTCATTGTAGTGTATGTGAAGAATGGATTGTCTATCGAGGAGACATCGCTGGCTTACAAGTTATCAAAAGACTTGGGTGTAGAATTTCTGTTTGGAAGCGACAAAGTTTTAACAAGAAAAAATTTTGGTGAAGAATTCAGGAAAAACAAAGATCTTCAAGAAAGAACATTTGTAGAGACCCAATAAAATATTCGCAAATGCATTTTACTTGGGGCTGATAAGGCAAGAAAGAAAACTTTGCTAAAACATTGTCATTATTATAATTATTATAGTTGTTGTCATTGTAAAATGGCAAGACGCTTAAATAAAAGTAAGTCAGAGTTTGTGGCTAATATGGGAGTTTATATTTGTTTCATTAGTACTAATAGAATATGCCTACATTCCAATAAAATACTTACAAGTGACTAATGAAAAATTTTACAATTTTTATCAAATCACCGTTTAAACAGCTTTCTAATGCAGTGAGCTACTTGTAAGTTCTAGAAGTATTGACATCTGTTTAGTTACGAGTGCAAAGTATATTTTTAAATAAAAAAAGAGTTTAATTAAAAAACAATAAATTCCCCATGCTGGAAACAAACAATTTTCTCAAAAACGCTCTATTAAAGCTTTTATGCTTCCTGCCCCTAATGGGAACACTCAGAAAAGGAATTGAAGAAGAAAGTAATGTTTACGATGAGAGGAGCATTTACAGATTTGAAGTAAGAGACATGAACAAAAATGAGTACAAGTTGGATAAGTATAGAGGAGATGTCATCATCATAGTTAATGTTGCTTCCAAGTGCAAGCTTGCAAACAAATCTTACAAAGAGCTTTCAGAGCTTCTGAAACGTCATTCTGACAAGGGCCTGCGCATTCTTCTGTTCCCTTGCTCACAGTTTTTGGACCAGGAATATGAAGAGCTGGCAGAGATAAAGGCATTTGCAGATAAGTACAACGAAGAGTTTATTCTGATGGATAAGGTAGAAGTCAAGGGGGACAATATCCATCCATTGTTTGAATTTTTGGTTGAAGAGCTTCCAGGAACGTTTGGAAATTACATTGGAAACTACATTAAGTGGAATTTTACCTATTTTCTGATTGACAGGAATGGTATCCCTATCAGGAGGTATTCCCCTACAGGAAGCATTACACCGGAAGACAAGTATCTGTTGAAAGTTCTTAACGAGAGCCCTGCTAATGAGCCAGCAAATAACTATGCTCTATAATAAATTTATGTTTTATTTACAAATATTTTATTATTTTTTTGCTTTCTGTAAATTCTCTTTGTTACTATTCTTTTTAAAAGACAGCTTAATCTACAATTTACATTCTTTTTTAATCTTATGATTTTAATCTTTGTTGATTTCTCTTAAATCTTTTATTTGAAATATTTTTTTGAATTTTCTTTAAAAAACAAAATCAAACATCTTCTGGGAATGTTAATTTTATAAATATCTATCATTTTTAATAAAGCTTGATGGTACAAAAATTTGCCGTATAAAAATCAATCAAATAAGGAAAAAATAATAATGGTTTTCAATCAGTCAGTAAGACCACATTTAAAACAGTGTGGAAATAAAGCAATTGCTGTTTCAACACTTTCATCAGCACTGCAAGAAGCAACGTCATGTGTATCTTCTTTTTAACAATTCATTTGCAATGCCTTGCACTTTCATAAGGCGTCTTTTAAGATTTCTTCTTTTTACTTTGGAAAATTATAAATAAAAAATTTTGTACAAAAAATTTGCCCTTTAAATGACAGACAACTATCTGAACACTCTTATAGGACGTGCTTTGGTGGAGACTTTGGATCTCAAAGTCCAGCAGAAGATCCTTACGCCCATACAGGCGCAGTTTGCACTTGCAAAGTTCTACGAGGCTGTGCCAGTGGTCTTCAACAACTCTGTAGTCAGCACGATGAATTTCAAAGCCAAGATTGTGAGCTACAACTTTGTGGATGGAGTCTGGAAGTTCATAGCCAAGGACTTTGCAATGAGCATAAATAACAAAGTATATAGAACAGATTATATTAGGATCATAGCCAAGGATGCGGAGGTGAACACAGAAGTTACTAGAAGAAGAAAGAGAAAAATTTAATTAAAATTTTGTAAAGTTTAATTTGTGGTTTAAAAGAATAAAAAGTGTGAATAATTTAGGTTGAACCTAAGGAACATAAAAAGGTGTATGTTTTGTGGTAGCATTCATTATACAGAGAGAAGGCGAGCATCAGCGCAGTCTATTAGTATTGCTTATCAGTGATAGTTTGCTAACTAAAACAATTCATCTCATTCCAGAGTATAAAAATGATCAATTGAGTGTTATTTTAATAATAATGTATGTTTTAGCTTTTAAAAACACCAAAACAATTGTTTTCTACAGTGTATCTTATACCTTATTGTAAAATGTTTGTTCTGATGCAAGTAAACAGATCAGGATTAGGGACTTCCCATTTGGATTGTTAAACAAAAAAGACAAGTCTTTGCAGAAGGATGAAATCTCAATCTTCTAAGTCATTTATTGACAATATTCTTAATCAAGAGTGTATCATACCTTTAAAATATCATGACAAACTGCGTTGTTAGTGAGTTCAAATGGCTAATTTTCGTCTAAAGCAGAATTCTCAGCACATTTTTATTTTACCAGATAATTGTAATTTACTTTAACATTATAGTTTACTTTATTATTATAATTTACTTTATTGTTAACTTTACTTTAACATTATAATTTACTTTATTGTTAACTTTACTTTAACATTATAATTTACTTTATTGTTAACTTTAATGTATTGTTACAATTTCAATGGTGTTTAGTTCAGAACTCTTATTTATAAAAAAATTATTTAATCCTGCATGGAAAATAATTTCTTGAACAGTAAATTCTTCCAGAACACACCACAGAAAGACCAGACAAATCAGTCACTAATAAACCCACAGCAGCCTGGCTCAAACTTCATGAATCCCATTCAGATGGGAGGCCTGTCGAACATGGGGATGAGCCAGCCACTGGGAGGCACAGGCGGGCTTCCGGGCACAACACAGCAGAGTTTCGGAGGAATAGCACAGCCCAACAATATGCTAGGGCAGAGGCTTAGCCCATTTGGGACCAGCACCAATTCTCAGTTTGGAGCTCAGAACACACCACAGAATCCCTTCGGTGGGTCAACACCAGCAATTGGCGGGAGCACTTTGAACAGTGGCAGTAATTTTGGTAGTGGAAATCTGAGTGCCTTTGGAACTTCTCAAAACACAAGCACTCAGCCTAGTTCCATGTTTGGAAGCACAAGCATGGGCACCTTCAGCAATCCCCAAAGCAACTTGAACAGCTTCAGAAACCCCTCCTTTGGAACACCTAGCAATACTTTTGGATTGAATTCATCACCATTCAGTACTTCGACACCAACAGCACCCTCAAATCAGCAGTGGGGAATGGGATCCACACCTTCGATCCCAGGATCGTGGTCTATGAACTCCAAAGGATCGAAGGCATATCCCTACACTACCACAAGGATAAAGGAAGATACTGGCATATTTGGAGACATGGTTGATATTACAGGAATGAAAGAGTATGCCAATAAGGCAGTTGATGAGATTAGGAAGGAAGACTATGAAATGTCATTGTGCCCGCCCAAGGCACCTACCTCAGGTTTCGGATCGAGCTTCTCACAGCCCAGCATTGGGCTGAACTCATTTGCCAACACGCCTTCATCCACACCTTCAGGCATGTTCAGAAGTGTTTCAAATCCTACAACGGCATTTTCCGGGGGATTTCAAAATACTGGAATTGGTACACCCTCTGCACTGTCAGGTAGTGGGATCGGACAGTCCCAACAACCACCTTCCTTTGGTACAAGCCAAGGCAATACGGGGCTAGTTCAGCCACAGGGAATGTTTGGGTCTTTACCATCTTCATCGCAGCCCTTGACCAGTGCGCAACCCTTAAACAGTACGCAACTTGTAAACACCACTCAGCCCTTGAGTAACAGTATTTTTGGTTCTTCGGGTGCATTCACTTCCAGGCCTTTTCAGGCATCTGCCGGAACTAGCCTGTTTGGCAGCACTCCCAGCACAAATTTTGCTTCTCCTCAGGTTCAGCCCACAGGTCCATCTGCACCCGCCCAACCAACCAACTTGTTTGGTAGTTCAGGGACTCCGAGCATCTTTGGAAACAAAACACTGGGAAATGACACTACCTTTGTGACTCAACCTCAGTCCACCTCTAACATGTTTCAGCCTGCTCCCAGCCAATCCTCTATCTTTAATATTCAGGCACAGCCACCTTCAACACTTCCTGCTGCAGCCAATCCCCAGTACAACATGACTCAGCCTTCTAACTTCTCCCAGCCTAGCTTTTCTCCTTTTGCACCGCAGCCTAAAATAGACCTCAGTGACCCGTATCTTCTGAAAAACATCAACTTTGAGAAAAGCCAGCAACAGAAACATTCTTTCAAAATTCAGCTGCCAACCCCACTGTTTAATAATAAAAAAGACACCACAAATGTTGAACTGAAGGTTAGATCTCCTAGACCAATGGCTAAGAACTCTATTTATACAATTCCTAATCTTAATGATGTTGACACATCTCGCCCCATTCCCAATCTTGTGGTTGGATTTGAGGGAAAAGGCAGAATAGAATATCAGGAACCAGTTACATGTAAGTCATTTGATGACATTGAGAAAAAGCTTATGTTTGTAAATGAGACTGTCAGGTGCACTGATCCCATTGGGGTTGGACTGAACAGGAAGGCCAGGGTCTATGTTGAGGGCTTTTATCCCATCTCAAGAACGACCAATGAGATAATCAAGGGAAAGGCCGAGCTTTTCCCCCAAAAGGGAATCCAAGAGCGTTTTATTTATCAGCTGAAGAATGACTCTTCCAGAAAGTTTATTGACTATGACATTGACAAGGGAATTTATCTTTATGAAGTTAATCATTTTTAAATAAAAATTTAGTAAAAAAGCCGATTTTATGAAGAATGTTCTAATACTGATTGTTATAATTGGTGATTACTAAGACGATAGGCATCAGAAGTTTATGATCGTAAACCTGGTTTCAGATAAGAGTTAAAAGCTGCACAGTTCTGAGAGCATGGCTGAATTAGACTTAAACAAATATATTCTCAAAATCGACATTAATTGTTGTATATATGCAGTGTTAATTAAAACACATATAATGATTTATAACCTTAATTGTTGATTTTATGAGATTGAATGGCTATTATAATATTCTTACACTTGTTAAAGATTGTTAATGTAAAACATCTTTATGTTTAATCCCCAATGTCATTAAATAATTTAACAGTAAAGTTTCTTTGTGGAATGATTGGACCCAAGTATAGTCTTACTAATTACTTCCTTTTACAATGCTTAAATTGATTTAGTATATTCTTTAAAGTTATTTATATTGTTAATTAAACATAAATTATAAGCATAAACTTTTTTCTGTATTGGCTTTTATTATGCATATTCTCATCAAACATTTCTCCTCTGTTTATGCCCCAAATGGAATCAATTTATTCACTTCCAGCAATATACAACTTACTGAGCACTGGGGAGTATGCACAAGCATTCACCTTGGTAGAGGCACACATAGAAGTCCTCTCACCACAGCTCCAGCTTTCTCTTCCCGATGGCATTTCCTTTGAGCCAGAAATCTGTCTGGTCCTGGCCAAGTTCTATCTCATAAGAAGAGAATACAGCCAGGCTGTGACCTATGCCTTGAAATCAAAGTCCATCCTGCACACTCTTGATGCTTTCTACTTTGACTCTCTTATTTACAGAATGATGGAGCAGCTGCTTATAACACAGGAGCATGGCGAGCTAAGAGAATTTGTTTTAGAGCTAATCAAGGATGATGCCCTGGACGACAGTCTTATTGGATACCTGGTCCAGATTAAGCAGTACGACATTCTGAAGGAGAAAGTGGTGCTTCTCTCAAGGTCAGAGATAGAATGCAAGGACATCCTGCAGATTCTCATGGAGCAGGCACCCAAGCAGATGGTTGAGATTCTTCTAGAATGCAGCACAGACAATGAGTGCTTTATGGAGTGCGTCATCGATGCCTTGGTCATAAAGAAGGACTATGCCCGACTCCAGTCTTTTGTTTCTGAGCTTCCCTGGGAGAAGATGTATGCTGCTTGCTTTTACATTGAAGATACCCACCACATTGCTGATCTGGAAGTTGACAATGAAAATGCCAAGTTCATTCTGAGCGGGGACTGGAAGCAGGAGATTCTCTCCAACTTCCTGTTTAAAAACAACAAGACAAATTTCAAATTCCTGGAGAGTCTGTCAAAAGCCAGGGCCCCGTACATGGCTCTTTCTAATTCAATTATGAATGCTGGGACTACCAATGACACTCTTTATAGAAATAACAAGAGCTTAATCAGTGGAAAAGACTGGACTAAGTTTATTGAAATCAGTTCTTTGGGAATGATCCACCAGGGCAACATCGATCCATTTGAGATTCTGAAGGAGATTCTTCCTTCCTTGGAGTCCTCATCAGGCGAGCCTGGTGCACTCATGGCTCTGGGAATTATGAATGCGGGGAAGAACGAGGAGGAGACAACAGAGTATCTGCTCAATTGGATTGACAATGGCTCAGACCAGCTTGTTTTCGGTGCATGCATTGGATTGGGATTGAACACTATGGAATCCTGCAATATGCAGCTGTACGAGCGTCTTAAAGCTCTGTTCTCTGTCGACAATACCATAGCACAGGAGTCCGCACTATACGCCATAGGCCTGATCTTCTCCAGCTCTGAAAATAGAGATGTGCTGGACTTCATCAGATCAATCCATGACAAGACTGACTTTCCCAGGGTGAAGCGAGTCTGTGGGCTTGCCACTGCTCTCATAAACATTATGACTGACGATAGAGAAGAGCTTTTTGACAGTTTGGACTCTGGAGACTCCAGTCTCAGATCCATGGCTTTGCTTTCTCTTGGTGCTGCATACACTGCAACCTCAAATCTCAAAGTCATTGAGAAAATCCTTCCATTTGTGAACGATGGCGATGACGAGGCAAAAAGATCGGCTGTTATAGCCATAGCACTAATAGGATATGGCGACGTCAACCTGAAACAGTCCTGCCTCATTCCTCTGGCTGAAAACCACAATCCTTTCGTCAGATCGACTGCTGCTCTTGTTCTTGGCTTTTTTAATGCTGGGACTTGTGATTTTGAAGTTTCCAGTATTCTTGAAGCCCTTCTGTACGATTCTGATGATTTGGTCAAGCAAAGCGCTTGCATCGGCTGTGGATTCTGCCTGATGCAGGGAAACCCTTCGCTGATCCCAAACTATAAAAGAACCATGGACAGAATCAACTACATCATAGTTTCCCGGGTAGAGTCCTCGTGCTCGAAGATTGGTGCTCTCATAGGCAGGTCAATAGCAGAGACCTCCGGCAAGGCTGCTATATTCTCCATTAAAAACTTCAGCGATCAGGTCATTTCCACAAAGGTGGCTGGAGCTCTTCTGTTTCTCTTTTTCTGGTACTGGTATCCTTGTCTTCCCTGCCTTTCCCTGTGTCTTCATCCCACGCCTCTGTACTTTTTTGACGAAAACCTTGATGAAACCGACCATTTTTTCATGAACTCTGATATTTACTACTACTACCTGGTAAAGCTGCCAGAGCTTAAGAAATCGAGAAAGTTCAAACCAAGCAAGTCTTCAACACCCGAGAACAAGGACATTTTAGATCCTGTTAAGGTTGGATTGAAGAGTGGGGACAAGCTGTCTTTTAAAGAGAGATCTGTCAGCAATCTTGGAACAGGCATTCTTTTCAGAAAAAAATAAATGTTTTCCTTAACATGTTTTTAACATACTTTTGTTAAAAATAATTATAAGTTACAAAAGTAAATTCTGTTAAAAAAGAAGATTTGCTGAAAAAGAATTCCTGTTTTTTTCATTAATAAAGTAAAAGGCTTCTTTTTATCTATAAATATGGGCAAAAGTATCCTCGTTGTTCTATTTGCAAATACTTGTTTTTGTGTTCTTCTGCAAACTTATTTTTAACAATTTGCATGCTTAAAGTGGCCCCTAATGGAGGAATTTTCGAAAGACACTCTTTTCAACGATCTGCCGCAAGTAGTTAAGCAGAAGATAATAAATCTAAGAAATCTAAGCTTCCCCCAGAACAGGACCACCAACTCCGTTCCCTTGAAGAAGTTTGGACACGTTTCTATCCCAAGCACTGACAATTTAATAGAAACGTTTTTGGAGATGGTTTCTGGCTCATCCAATCTTGCAAAAGGCTTTGATGCTACAGAAAGCTTCAAAACAAAGGCTGCAGAATTTTCGGAATTCGTAAACCTCTACAGAATGGCTGTCGATGAGGTTGATTTTGTTGCTGAAATCGATAAAACAATAGGCCTGATGCAAAATAAGTATGAGAAGCTTGTGAAGGAATTGAATCTAGAGTAGATTAGCCATAAATAAAAGTAGTGATTGTTTGAGAAATGCCATAATTAAATTAAGGAGTTCTTTATAGACTAGTCATAAATAAAAATAATGCTTATTTATGCAGTATCATAAAAATTAAGATTTTCTGTGTATTATTTGGGTTGTGATTATTTGACAGCTACTTTGATGCTTATTAATAAAATTGATTTGATCGTGTATATTCTATGTAATATAACATTAAGGGTTATTTACTCAAGCACAACGTTTCATAATCAGCTGTAAAACTGTTGGTGATGTAAACTACAATCTTATTGGCTTATGTGATCATTTCCAGAGGATCTGATTGTTGGATTTTATAGACAATTATTCATTAAGGAAATCTGCAAAAGTCTCACAAATAAGCGGACTAGATCAGTGCTTTATTGGTTTTTGAATTAAGGGGTACTCTCATAAAATTAATTTTTCATTTAATAAGGCAATATGAGACTATGCAGAAACTGTGTAGCTAAAAAGGACTGTATAAAAAATGTTGGGTTGTTTAAACTTATTGGCATACTTATGCAAAAGTATGTATTCATCATCGTGGCATTGAACTTCCCAACTTGGGCAGAATGTTCAAGCCAAGAACCAGGAACTGAGCCAATGGAAAAACAAGCATCTTTCAATTTAGCTGATGCCCTCGAAGCACAGAACCGACTTATAAAGTTTTCTAAAACACAAAAAAGATTTTTCGAATTCATTCTCAAAGAGCCTGAAAATTTCACAAAATACAACGGCTTTGTAGATAATATAAAAGAAATTGCTGAAAGCACGCCTCAAAACGATAAACCTAACAGTTTTTTATCAAATATCTTAAAATCTTTTTATAACAGCGAAGAATCTCAATTGATCTCAAAACACGCAAATGTTGCAGAAAAGAACTTTGAAGCTTATACAAAATACTTTAGATTGTACTGGCAACATAAAAACAACTTTCTTCTGATTATAAAACTCATGATTATGGATTTGTACAAGGATTATAAGCCAGATGCAAAAGCCTGTGAAGAGATTTCCAAACTTTTCGATATTTCTGGAATAGAACCACAGACTTTCCAAGGAATAGACAGGAAAAGCTTGCTTGATAAGATAATGAAGGAGAAAGAAAAAAATCTAACAAATATCTATATACTGGTCAATTATAAATCTAGCCTAACAAAGGCTATACCAGATGACGACCCACAACTTCGTAAGAAGGATATTGGATTTTTGAATTACATCATAAGAGAATCAATATTTCTGAATATGAAATTTGAAAGCGCAACTTTTGAGACATTGGGGACTGAAGAGATGGTAAAAGCGTATATCTCAAACGCAATAGAAGACTATAACTTGGTTTGTACATATTTTTTACGCTTTTTATATGCCAGCAAAGCTTTCTATGATAAAGAACAAAATCAGTATATAACCTGTGAAAGCCAAGAATTCTTGCCGGTCAAAGGTTTATTTTACTTTCTGCCTGATGGCGAGAAAATGTCTAAGTATTTGTACTCTGAAGATTCTTTGGGGTTCAAGTCATTTATAAAATACTGTATTGGGGATGGCTGTTTTTCATTGACTCGTGACATCAGACTCCTAACATATTTTAAAGGCCGAGATGCAAGCCTAGAAAACAAGTTTAAGGATTTTTATGGCAAGTTGAATGTTCTAAAACTGCGTGTTGAGGACCTTGCTTTTTCTTCTATAAATTGCGGAATTATCAAGTCTAGATCAATTGAAAGTCTTGACAGACTAAAACAGAACTTGTTTGCAAAACTAGAATTAGAAACTGATAACCTAGCAAAAAATCTGCTTCCAGAAACTTTCTTGCAAATGGAATTTCTGGGTAGTCTAAGGAATTTTTTCCTCGAAAACAGTCCTAAATACCTGCCGGGAGTTGAGTTCTCACTTCAAACAAGGAGATTTAATGATGCTGCACATTTACTGCTTATTGAATTCCCCGCTAAGGCGCCGAATAAACTGTACTATGAGACTTTAATCATCTTTTTGAAATTCCGTTTCACATTTAACCTGCCATTAAGATTATCTATTCCTGTGTTAACAGGATCTCTTATAAATGAGATAAAAAACTTCAGCATACAAATACTAGCGGATTTTTCTTACAAAAAAGCAAACTATTCTAAAGATTTGAAAATTTTTTTTGATGAGTTTTTTAAATTTTTTGATGTCCCAAGTAACAAAGAGTTTTCCATAACCAGGATATTTGCAATTGAAAACTTGATAAAAGATATTGAGAATCTAAGAGATACAGAGAAGAAGAAACAGAGTGAGTACTCGAAAATCATAGAACGTTTTAGAGGCATTTTGCCTCAGATTTTTATATTCACATCTAAAGAGGAGATCGATGCCATATCTCATAGTGACCCATATGAGGAAAGAATAAGCCATTATGAAAATTTTATATCGGGTCTAAAAGGTTTACTCAGTTCTTCCGGCCAGAGGAAGGAAATCGTTTTTGAAAGCGGGCCATCCACAACAGATAAACCATTTGAAACAAAGAGACCGCCCACAGCAGATACTTCAACAGCCAAAAGAACTAGGACTGAATAGCTTGTCAAAGATGATGAGAATAAAAAGTTTGATTTTATTACTACTGATTTATCAAGTTTTAGGTTAGGCATGATAAAAATAAATCTGCAGAAAACTTTTCCTATAAATTTCATTTTTTAATTTACTCCAAAAAGATCTTTGCAAGATCAGCATGAGATAAAAGACACATTCCATTGATTTATTCATCAGTTTCAATCCTCTTTCCAAACTCCATAGAATCTATTATAAAATCTTTCAGTTCGTTGAATTCCCATTTAGTCATTCCATTTATGCATATTGCTTTTCCGTCCAAACTCTTCAGGCCTTTCCATATTTTAGTCCTTCTTATTCTCTTTAGTTCGCATAAAGAAGATTCAACTTCGTGGTTGCTGAAAAAATGGCCAAGCTCAAAAAGACAATCCGGCAGTTCTACAAAATTGGTTTCACTCTTCTCTTTTTCAATGAGCGAGGAAAGAAAGTCTTTTGTTAAGCAGTACAGCGTCCTTATTGTGCAGAGATTGAGCGATCTCAGATGCAAGGCTACGTAAAGCGGAACTCTTGAAATCTTCAAAGGAGCGCACCCCCTGAAGCTGAAAGTAAGAAGATCTTTTGGATGAATCGTTGTGTGTGCTTCTATCTCTACTTCATAATGCAGAGACAAATTTACAAGCTCCTCTGGGCTCATCAATGGATTACTGAAAAGGCCAGTTTTAGTTCATTTTAATAAACAAAATTATCTTGCTTTTAAATAATAAAAGCAGAAAATGAGGCACGTAACTTCTGACAAGTCAGCAAAGTATTGTTGCAGGGCATACACAAATTGTCTTGTAAACAGAGTTTTACTTGCTTTCTGAAATAGCATAAGCTTAGCAATGAATAGGTTTGATCTTCGCAAGAAAGTCGTCTTACAAATATTCTAGAATAAGATTCTAAAATATGGCGTCTACAGCTAGTTTGTAAAAGTCATAGAACTGCTTCATATCTTCAACTTCACTTTTCTTCCAGTTCCTTTGTATTCAAATAGCAAGTAATTGCTAAAATTTTTCAATCCGCTATGCATCTGTTTAACTTTCCACACACAACTAAGGAGCTTCTAGACTACTTGCGAGATCTTCCAGCCGACAACCACCAATATCTTCTTGATGCCTATACCCAATCCCTGAGCTTCATTCATGATGATCTCCACAGCCTGTTTATTTTCTTAGACTTTATTAATCTCTCGATTGGGCTGTCGGAGACAGAGGAGATTGAGCATCTGTATAATCTATTTAAAGTCAAGCTTAGAAGATTCAAGATATTCTGGATAAATTACATTTCTTTTGAGGTGAAGGAGAGAAAAAAGCCATTTGGAGGTGTGTTTTCTAAGGTTTTAGAATACTTGAAGGTAAAAATGTTCGAGGGAAAGGAAGAGCTGGTGGAAAGTCTTATTGGAGAAATGAATGATTTGAAAGAGCAGCTAATAGGTGCCTGCATGGAAAATAACACAGATCAGGGAAAAAAGAAAAAAGAAAATAGATTAGATAGCAGCCATATGAATTATGAAAGCAGCCATTTCCTGCAGGAAGATAAAAAGCTAGGCTTTAGATATGTTGACAGCACCATTGGAAAAGATAAGGCACAGGTAGAAATAGGATCTATGAAAATCGGCGATAGTCTTGTAAAAGAAGATGATTCTAAAGAAAACATGCACAACAAGCTCAAGGAAATTAAGACGTGTTTATTCCCTAATGCAGACCAGAAAAAGGTAGAGTTTGAAACAGAGGCTAAGTCTGCTAAAAGGTCAGGCCCTGAAGCCCAAGTAGAGGAAAGCCCATTGTGTTCCAAAAATGCATTCGAGCTTAACTTAAACGATTTGGACATTGCTCATACACTGGGCCAGAATAAGATGAACCACCACAACAACGGTTTCGTGGCAAATGAAAAAACAAGGCCTGAGGTTTCAGATCATAGTTCTATCTTGGATCAGATTAATGGATCCGTTGTGCATGATTCCTTGAACATGCAAAAAATACCCCCTAAACTACGTTTCTCACCTAACAAAAGACCGATATCCACCCTCAATTCTCCTTTAAACAGCTCAAAAAACAAAAGGCTAGATGGCTCATACTACAATGCCCATGCTGATGGTGTATTTTCGTGCGACGCCCTAGAAAAAACCATAACGTTCAGCCAGAAAAACGACACGATACCATTCAAAGAGCATTCACTAGTTTGTATCAATCGCATAGGAAAGGGTGGGTATTCAAGTGTGTACAGGGTCTGCCATAATAACGAGCTCTATGCTCTAAAACAGATCAGGATCGACGACCAGGAGGGACTGAACATATGCTTGGACGAGATAAACTTGCTCAAAAGGCTACGCAACTGCGAGTTTGTCATTCAAATGGCGGACTACGAAATAACAAAAGACTTAGTGAATATTTTGCTGGAGTATGGCGAGACTGATCTTCAAAAGCTGATACATTCAGGAAATATGAGTATTTTCTATATAAAATATATTTGGGAGTCTATTCTAAAAATAATATGCTTCATACACTCAAACAGGATAGTGCACAGGGACATCAAACCTGCGAATTTTGTTTTGGTAAAAGGCAAGGTCAAAATCATTGACTTTGGGATCTCAAAGAGCATTCGTGGGGACACCACATCGATCCTGAATCATGAAAAAGCAGGAACAGTGAATTATATGTCGCCTGAACAGTGGACCGGGAGAAAGGTTGGCCGGTCTTCTGACATTTGGTCTGCTGGATGCATACTGTACCACATGATATTCAAAAAGACAGTTCACAACGGAAAGGGTGCTATGGATTACTATAGAATAATGGCAGAAGAAACAGAGATAGAATATGGGGAGGGAGACATTGATGCCATAGAAAGTATAAAGGCATGTCTGATTTATGATTCCAAGGGGCGAGCCAAGCCAGAGGAGCTGCTAGAATACAAATTTTTGAAGAAGTAAAGCAGATTCTTTTATTTACCACAGATCTGCTTCTGTGATAAAACTAAAATGTTTGAAAATAGTTTTGATAGCCAATACTTACGTTTTAAAAATAGAATATTAGCATTTGAGGCACCAAATGCCCGTAAAAGACTTATAAAAGACTGCAAAAATACCTCTCCTGGCCTCAAATATTTAATCATTCCATTTATATTGATTTATGATTGCTTATTCTGAGATATCCCAATGTTTTCAAGACTTTATCTTCGTATTCCTTCAGTTTCCCAGACATTATTTCCAATAAAAGTTTTAGATCAGACTGATCAACATACTTGATTTTGTACTTTAAAATTTTGTTGAGAATAGGCTGAGTATTGTAAAAGTCTGTCTCTAGATTCTTCTTGACTATCTGAACAAGCTCAGTGATTTGTGGCTTGCTCAGGCTTTTCAAAAGTAAATCTGGGTCCAATTTAGAATCAGAATTTTCTTTATAAATAAGAATGTCCTTGTAGAGATTGCTAGACTTTTTAGTAACATTTATGGGCTGGAATAGCTTCCTGTCATTCTTAACGGTGGCATAGAAATTGTGAATGGCGTTGAAGTAGGATGCATTCGACAATATGTACAGATTGCTTTCATCATCTAGCAATACAAGGAACTTAAAATTATCCATAATGCAGACATCAATAAACGACTTGTTAGCTCTGATGCGATCAATAATATTTCCAGAGGCAATGTCAAATATAAAAATCTCTGGCCCCAGCACTGTGGCCATGATCCTGACACTCAGGTCTAGGGAATACCTGGAACCAGGAAATTCTCTGCAAGTTCCATGAGAAATAATTTGGATCTTCTTTTCTAACTGTAAAAAATACAGACTTCCGATCAGCCTAATGTCCTTATATTCTTCTGGTGTGGTTGCTTTATTTTCGCCATTCTCATCTAAACTGCTGGTAAACTCATAGCTGGAAACGAGAGCAGTGGAATAGTCATACGTATAAATTCCAGATGGTGTCAGCAAAGTAAACGAATCGCAATCCAAATCCCCACCCAGAACATTTTCACTGTTCATGGCCAGAACCACTCTCTTAGATTTCAAATTGATTATCACCACTTTAGACTTTTTGCCAATGAGACAGAAGTCTTTGAATGTCCTTATAAAATTACACTGCAAGTCTAAAACTTTGCAGAATTTTCCATTTTTGTCAATGTAAGAAAGCCTTCCCTGGCCGTATGCAACAATATTTTCTTCTACTGATATATTGCTTGTCCTGTGTGGTACTTTCAGAAAGCAATTTGCTTCGTCTCTGTAAATATTCATCTTGAAGACTTTCAATTCATTTTCTAGGATCAACTCTGTCTCCGAATATTTGCTGATTGATCTGATCCCGGAATTAAGAATCTGCCTGGATTTTAATACCTTAAAATCATCCAAAGTTACAATTTCTATTGAACTTCGTGTTAGTACTAGAAACATACTATCATTGATGAAGGCGCCTGAGCCAACTTTCTTCCTCTTAAATATTTCTTTTTTAGTTTTCAGATCAAATAAGCTAATTTCAGTATTTTCCTCATCATTCGTGTTTTGTGACACTGGCATACTGCCAGATTCGGTTGCAGGAAAATCAGGCCTCTTCTCTCTCACTACTAGCATGTGATCAGCAGAAAAATCTAGTTCTCGTATGTGACTTCCCTTGAATTTTGGGATGGTAAACAAGGATTTGTTCTTCTTGATGTTGAAAAAGGTTATCATTCCGTCTGCCTGTCCCAGCCCAATTACATCTACAACCGAGGTTTGCTGGATTGCTGTTACCTGAAACCCAAAATTGAATTTAAATATCGTCTTTTCAGAGTTTAGATTGTACAATTCTGCTGTTCCATCATCAAAAATAATTAAAATTTTGTTCAGATATGCCTTTGGATGAAAAATTTTGCTTATTGGGCTAGAATACTCCAACGTATACAAAATCTTTATAAAAGCACCATCCTCTTTTACATCTTGTTCTTCTGTCCCAGCCTGGTCCAGCAAATCGCCTGGTGCTGCATTGTCTGCAATCTCGTAGACTAATATTCTATTTCCTTGCTTGACTAAAAAGTAAGTCCCAAACTTCAGCATTTCAGTATCACTGTTGCTGTCTATCAAGCTATTGACTTCGTACTTTGAGAACACTTCCCCCCTGTAAGTCTTGTAAATGGTGCCTCTTGATAAGACATAGACAAACACATTTGATTGGAGAATGCAGTCAATCCTATCAAAGTTGCAGCTTAAAAACCTCAAAGTAAGATCCTGTAAGTTAAAAATAGAATAGGAATGAATGCTGGGAACCATTAAAAACGGCTGCTCTTTTATCACTGCTATTGAGGGATTGAGAACTCTAGAGGTATATTCAGTGGGTGTTCTATAGAATGTTAACAAATTAGAGGTACTATGCTCTATTCTAAACATATCTGCTGCCTTCTTGCCTTCCAATGAATTTGACTCTGAACGATTCTCAGAACTTTTTAGTCCCATACTGGAATAAAATAAATTTTTTATTTTAAAGATTGAGCCAGAAGCTAATTTTGAATAGCAATAATTACATTGATTATAAAGGTATTTACTTTAATGTCTTATATATGAGGGCATGTTCTCCTAGCCTAAGATTTGCTACTTCTACACAGCTTCAGCCTATTTTGTTCCTTTTTTACATTAGCTTGAACTATCTCATTCGTTATAAAAGATTTATGAGTTGCAATCCCTTATTGAAATGTCTCTAAAAGATAGAATCACAGAATATAAAAAAATTGACAAAGGCCCTCTTAGAACTCTTCTGAAGATAAAAGTAGGAGACAGCGTTGCTTTTTCTCACCTAAATGGGATTTGTGCCTGTGATGATTCTGTAGATGCTGCATCCATCGGTAAAGTCATAGAAAAGGGAAAATTTACAATAGTTCAGCTGAAAAAAGAACACATGCCAAGCAATGTGATCAAATCAGAAGAGCCCTTTGAATAGAAAAGTAACACAATCATACAACCATTTTGTTTTCTATTGGACTGATTTGCAGAAAAAAAGAAATATGTTTTATGCCTGTTTTGCCAAAAATTCAATAAAAAGTAATTGCATTGACAGATAAACAGCTTAATTCCCAGATTTTATAACTAAAACAAGCTATGCTTTAGCATTAAAAAGCCTTATAAAAATGCCTGTTGTCTGGCAGAACTGGCCTTTTTCTTGAATTTGTCATAGTCTTGCTCGAAAAGATCGCCAGCCTCGACATTAAGTGCATCCTCTCCGCTGAGATAACTAAAAGCACATATTAAACTAACTACTATGCTGTTTATATCAAAGCAAGGCCTCCATCCTTCTCTGAGAACCTTTAAGCAAACATTTCCATCATTGTCTATGTTAGGATGGAACACATCTGTCATACAAAAGAGCTTGGGGCTTTTAAACGGATACTCTTCTGGAAATTCAATTTTAAACTTGTAAAATCCCTTGTAAATTTCTGTGTCTATTTTGAGATCAAATAAAAAAGATCTGTCTACGAGCTTGTATTTTAATGGAATAGAAAGATTCTCAATGTCCTTCTGAAGCCTTGCCTCAAAGAACTTCATCGTGAGGGGCAAATTAAAAAAATTTAGATAAAATTGCAAAAAAAACAATCTTAGACTTAATCCTAGCAAATGCACAGTTTTAAAGTGAAACCTCATTCATGACTGAATTGGAAGTGCATTTCATGTCTAAAAGCTCTCGGAATTTCTGTTTTTTCGAAAGTTGTCAACTAACAAAAAGCTTGAATAATAAAAATACAAAGTTGAGTTAATATGAAAATCTTTTAACTTGCTCAATGCTAATAACAAGCTTAGAACGACAAATTTATTCTAAAAATGCCCTGTAACGAACATTTGCTGCTCTCCAGAATTTCTCGTCGTCTCAAAATTTATTCGAAAAAAAAGAAAAAAGACACAATGTGTAGCAACACTGCTGAGAACATGCAGCTCTGGTTTTGATGAGCATTGGTTTTTGTGCTTTCAATTGAAAATTTCTTGCTTTTCTTTGAAAAATGTAAACACAAAATTTTTTGCAAATTTTTTAACCCCTTTATGAAAAACAAAAGCTTATTGCTTGTAGCATGCACAGTCCCGTTAGTAGACATAGTTTGGGAACTATTGTACCAGCTTGGACTGGGGTTTCGTCTCGATAGTCTCATTAAAGATTACAAAAACCTAATTCCTCTTATTAGCTCCGAGATAATCCTCAACATCAAGCATGAAGTTTCTCATGGGTTAAACCATCTAATAACAGAGCAGATTCTCTACGCTGTTTGTCTCTTGTTCTTGCTTCTGACTCTCAACGTTAAAATACGAAGTAATTTGTTCAATTTGCTGAAGCATTTTCAGAAGTTTACACCGTCGTTCATGGGAGTTTCACAGCCAGAAATGTTTCTCTTGCAGCTTCAATGTATATTTTTGAGGTCGCTTGAATCAAAATGGCTTTACGATTCTTTTATCAGGCCTGGCACTGTTTTAAATCGATTATGGATTCCCATTGTAATAATATTGGTTTCTCCCATAGAAGTTCGGTTTAAGATATACATGGAAAAGAGGTTTCATAGTCTTTCGACAGTTCTTGTAGGCGTTATGCATGCTGCTGCAACGGTGCTTTTTCCTATTTGCTATTTGTACTACTTGTCGGTTTTCTACAAATTGGAGCCGCTGAATACTAATTTTGACTCTTTAAACATGCAGCTATTCTCAACAACAGCACGATTCAATGGCAACGGATTTCTCCAATACTCAGACTTTGTTTCCAATTACATTGTTTTCGACTCGTCTGCAATGAATGCAGGAGGTCATGGTGAGCATGCTTCTCTGATCTCAGGACATCAGCATAGCAGCATGCCATTGGATATTCTTCACGAGCATGCTATTGAGTATGTTCTCTACTTTAATCTGCATAAGAGTGCCAATCACAGATATTATTTAGTTGCCCCTTTTGTAAAAAATTTAATATTTGCCGGCTATGTGTTCTTTGCCGATAAATTGCTTCTAAAGTCTCTCTGTAGTACAGAAATTAACCATGTCTGTGCCCATTTGATCATGGAAGAGTTTTTGAGCACAATCCTGTTTAGGTATCTTCTCTCGCCCTTCAACATCTATGAGAAGGCACAGGTCTACAAGTACGATTCTGTAATAGCCGAGCTACCAAATAAGAAGGCTGTCATAAAAGCTGGATTGGGAAATAGCCTCGGTTTCCATGGTATTTTGCATCCGTCGATATGCTTCCAGATATTTAATAATCAGACAAACTTGTTTTCGAGACTTGACAATATTCTCAGACCTGAAGATTAAATGCTTTAAAGTCGTGTTTTTGTAAAGTAAAGCTATTTTGACAAAATTTAGAGAAAATTGCAATGATTGGACAGTGAGAGCAAGTCTTTCTGTAATCTATCGATGGCATTGTTAAAGTGCTGCCAGTCATACAGTTATTCTAACAATAACATTATAAGTTCATTTTATACTGTTTAATTCATCAGTTCAAAATTCAGATAAATTGGAAGAAAACAAGAAGCATCAGCCAGACATTTTGTTGGCTTTTGAGGAATAATAATTTGCCCTCAAATGGAGGCTCTTGAACAATTAAATCAGCTTTCTGTCAATATAGAACATACAGATATGCCAGTGATTATTGGAATCGACGAAGCAGGAAGAGGCCCTGCTATCGGCCCCATGGTATATGGAATGTATGTCTCTCATTTGAAAGCAGTTACAAACTACAAAGACTCAAAGCTGCTGACGCCCAAGCAGAGAGCAAGCTTCTATGAGAAAATAAAAAAAAGCGGCTCGAAGGAGGGAATAGTCGGCTTTGGATATTGCAAAATACATCCGGCTTACATCACATCCCACATGGAGGCCAAAAGTAAAAACCTTAACGAGATTGCAAAAGATGCTGTCGTAAGACTGCTCAAAGAAGCTCAATCCAAATGTAAAAACATAGTTACTGTTTATATAGATGGACTAGGCGACAACAAGAAGTACGAAGAGTATTTAAAAAAAAGCTTCACTCTAAGATTTGTGATTGAGAACAAGGCTGACTCGAAATATCAGGTTGTCAGTGGGGCAAGCATCGTAGCAAAGGTGGTGAGAGACATGGAAGTTGAGAAATACGACTGTGGAAGTGGGTATCCAGCAGATCCTGTCACCAAAAAATGGCTCAACGACAACAAGTCAGATTTTAAGGGGTTTCCAGAGATTGTGAGACACAGTTGGAAGACTGTTAAAAATATGATGGGAAGCAATTCGAGCAAGAAATGTAAAAAAGGTTTAGAGGGGTTTTTCAGGGGGCCAAATTAGAAAAAAGACTATTTTTTAACACAAAATAAATGTTCTCTTTTTCCATTTGTTCAGCCCTTTCACAAGACATTGGAGCAGATTGTGCCTCTAACTATAAAAAAGAAGGCTTATGTTGCAATTTAAATGTTTTTTAAATATTAAACAAATATTAAATCATGGCATTGTTAAACTTGGGCCGCATTATTATGCCCCAATGCTAGACTTGTCCAATTTCAGCGACACCTGTTCCTATTGCTATAAAGACGTCTCGGATGGGATTTCTGTGTGCTTCTGCAAAGATTCTCTATGCAGTGAGCATGCAGAAATGCACTGTTCGAAATTCAACTGTGGGCTACTCTACTCTATAAAAGCTCTCAATGAGAAAAGGAAGGGCAATGACTGGGTGAAGGTGCAGAACATTCAAGAGATGAGCGAGAAAGACCTGAAATCTTTGAATGAAAGAATAAATATAAAGGTCAAGAATGGAATGCTAACAAACAGCTCATCAAAGGAGTGTGTGCATATATATTCATCCAATAACACAGACGCAATGATAGATGGAGAGAATGTCAAGTGTGCAAAGTGCGATCTGACTGAAAACCTTTGGATTTGCATGGAATGTGGCTTTATCGGCTGCGGCAGGGTCCAGCCTATGATTAAGGGGAATGGCCATGCTTTGGAGCACTACGAGAAGAGCGCATTGGAGTTTCAAGAAGGATGCGTGCAGCTTGACTTAGAATCAATCAAGCAGATCCACGGACAGTCTGTGCTGATCAGCAGCATTGGGAAAGAAGACAGCCCGGAAACATTCTGTTACATCTGCCAGGACTTTGTTCAGAACCCGCACAAGTTAAACATGAAGTACGTAAATCCAAGACATAAAAGCTTCAATGATCTGATCGAGGACGAATCTGAGCGGACAAAAAGTGATCCCTCAAGTATACCCGGAATAGTGAATGAAGGACAAACATGTTATGTGAGCTCATCCCTTCATCTTCTTAGCGAGATTCTTAAGGATGTAGATTTCAGTGAGCATGTCCTCTTGTGTGAGAGTCAACCATCCAAATGCCTGTTGTGCCAGCTGATCAAAGTTTTTAACCGCCTCAAAAGCGGGAAGAATGGATCAATTCGAGTAACTGGGCTGTTGAAAACAATTTATAGCCAGCAGGTTTTTACAAAAGGCAAACAGGAGGACTGCTCAGAGTTCCTGCAATTTATTTTTGGCCAGCTTGAAACATATGAAAAATGTGGATTGATTCCGAATGTGTCTGAGCTGTTCCAGATTGAGATTGAGAGTGAGGTGGCATGCGATAGTTGCGACGTTAAAAACAATTGCATCGACACTTACAATATGCTATACGTTCCGGTCAGTAAGAGCCTAGATGAGAGCATCAAGGAGTATCTAAGACCTAAACATTCCAATTGCGCATGTAAAGGCATCCTGACTCATGTCTCGCGTATTTCTAAGGTTCCAGACTTCCTTGTGGTAGCTGTGATGAGATACAAAATAGAAGACAAAAAAAGTATAAAAATTGAAGATCCCATTGAGGCTTCTGCGGTAGATCTAGGCACACTGATGGATTGTCACGACTATAGGCTAAAAGTGAGAGGATGTATTGCTCACAAGGGAAAAGAAATTGGATTGGGCCATTATGTGTGGTGGGTTGATACTGAAAATGGATTATTCCTTGCAAATGATGTTGTTGTCACGAAGCGTACGGAAAAAGGCAATGACTTTTCTGATACAGTATTCCTATTAAATAAAGCTTGACCTTGTTGAATCTTTTGTTTTGATCGGTAGCAGGGCTTTTTGAGCTCATAAATTGTCCTTGTCGAATAAACTTAGTCAGAGTGATATATTAGTATTAATAAATACCAATTAATTACAATTATGTGTTACAGTCAGTTATTAAGAGGTGGAATTTTGTAGCCTTAATCATTTAAAAGGGTAATTTTAGTAGTTATTTTGAGATGAGAGCCTAACCGTTAATAAACAAATTATCTTATTCTGATTGCAAACATACCTAAAATTTGCTTATTTTCTCAATTTTGATTTAAAATTGCAAAAACCTCATAAAAGACAAAAGAAAAATATAAAATTAATTCAATTTTAGACTCTGCGACCTCTGTGGCCTCCCTTTCTCCTACAAGAATCAGTTGGAATTGGAGTCACACACTCAATTCTGCCAACCTTAATTCCAGAGGAAATAAAGGCTCGCAGGGCTGCCTGGGCACCAGAACCAAGATTTCTCCTCTTGATACCTCCTCTGCCTCTTATCTTTATATGGCAAGCATTGATGCCACACTTCATGGCTTTCTCTGCCGCATGCTGGGCTGCCTGAATACCAGCATAAGAAGACCCCTCATCCTTCTTGGACTTCACCTTCATTCCACCACTAACTTTGGCGTAGGTTTCCCTACCAGTGATGTCAGTAACTTGAATTATGGTGCAGTTCTTGGTTGTAAAGATAAAGCAAATTCCCATGTTTAGTGGCTGCTCTATGGCTGGCTCGGCTGTGTGCACATTCTCTGCTGCTTCTGCCGGAGATGCATTCTCTACTACGTCAGCTGTTGTCATTTTAATGGGGAAAATTTTTAGCAGATTTTCTAAAAATTTTAAGAGAAAGGAATTGGAATGGGACATTGCTAGGCTGTATTCGCATGGGCACAATGAATGCAATTGCCGAAGGATTCTTTAGACAATATTGTTGAATCTTATTTCTGTTTTTTAATGTCCCCTTCCAATGGTCAGTCCGAAGATGTCCTATTTGTACAAGCTGCTGCGCTTTTATACCAGCAGAGGAGGCGAGGAATTCATTAACTCAAAGATTAGAAACACTGCTAATTCAAAAAGCCTATTCTTCTGCTGCAAGTGTTGTAGATCATTCATTCCCAAAGTAAATGCCACCGCCAGGTTTGACGGCGAATCTCTGATGATTGAATGTATCAAGTGCAAAAAGAAGTATTTTTATACGTCTAATAACAGCCAATGTTAGCCAGCTTTCAATAAATAGCACTATTGTTTATTCAAAACTCTCTGTGACTGTACAAGGATCAAATCTAATCACAAAGCTTGCCAAATACTGTCTTTGCAACCTTGCATCAGTAAATAAATTCTTGCAATAATGCAACAAATATTAGGTATTTTTTATAAAATTTTAATCATGAGTTTGAAAAATTCGACAATACACAAGAAAATAAGGATGACTAATCATTTAAATAGCGACCTTTGCTAGGCCTGTAAAAACATTGTTTCTATTGCCTCGTCAATACAAAAATTACAATCCTTCAGAAATTTACTTTATAATTAGCAACAACATTTTCAACTGGAACCGTAGCCTGAATCTTCCTCAATTATATCATCTCCACTGTCATAAGACAAATCTAGGTCTTCCCCAGAAATAAAAGGATGCTTGAGCAGCTCCACAGCAGTGGGCCTCTTCTTGGGCTCAATCTGCATTGTGAGCTTTATAAAGTGCTTCAAAGCGATGCTCGTGTTTTCGTTGAAAATAAATCTATGGTTTTTAAGGTCCTTAAGGCTGTCAGTTTTGGGCTTCAGGAATCTTCTATAGCTGGCTATGTCCTTCTCGTAAGAATCAAAATAGAAAGGCGTATACTGAAGAGACAAGAACCAGCAAATGGCACCAAGAGACCATATGTCGCTCTTCAACCCGTGCTCGTTCTTAAAAACCACCTCGGCAGGCTTGTACGGGTACGTTCCGTAGTTTTTCTTCTCAATGATAAGAAACCCGCTGTCTGGCATCTTCTGGGAATATCCAAAATCAATTAATTTATAAATAACACCGGCTGGTGTCGTTTTTCCCATGATATTCGCTATTTTAAGATCAAGATGGGCCACATTCTGTGAGTGCAAATATTTGAGGCCCAAAAGAGCATCGTGGATTATCGCACGTATTTTGTTTTCGTTCCCAGCAACAGCGCGCTGAGATATTTTGACATCCAGAAACTCGGAAATAATCCAAATAAGCACTTGTGTCGTTCCGTCAGACAAAATGCGGTTTGTTCTGAAAGCCTTGAGTGTCTTGCAGATATACGGGGACTGCAATGACAACGACATGCAGTCCTCGTTCAAGTTGTTGGATGGGGAATGAATCACCCGTTTGAGGATTACAGACTGCGTGGAGCTTGTGTGCTTAAAAACAGCTGTTGTTGCTGAGATCCGTATTGGCTCAATGGGAAACTTGGACTTGAGCTTCTTGAACTCCTCGTTCTGCTGCTCTTTTGTTTTATACGTCAAGCATCTATCAACTTCTCTATTTATATAGTCCAAGACTTTCATATCTATTATTTCCCCTTTCTTGGAGAAAAATTTTATAACAAAAAGTGTAAAAAATATGCAAAATAAAATTGCATAGAGAATCCTCAGTTTTTTTTTAATCCTCTTGTAGGTAAAAACCAGGGATTCTATATTTTTGCTTGCAATTTTCAAATTCATGGGCATCTCTTTTGAAGTTTATATAAATAAAACAAATATTAAAAGTTTTCTGTGTCCTGCACTTTTGTGATCTGGGAAAAAACCATATGAGGGCATGCCAGAGGTTATCATCGATTTAAAAAGTAATTTAGATAGCAACTTTTAATTAAATGCCAATAATTGCATCAGAGCATAAGCTTAAAATAGTTTATTAAACAAAAATAATTAGAATAAATTATACTTTTCTCTTTTATTTGCCATTATTGTAATTGCTGAATGACAAGCGGTCTGTGGGAAGCTGTGCAACAACTGGGTTTATTTCTAATCAAATGGTGTTGTGCTGACAGCACCGATCTTATTTGTCTTGTAATTTAATTTACAACATCAATTCTGTCATTGAATGAAGTTGGCACAAATGACTGGTTATCTGCTGTCAAAAGTAGTTGCAACGTGATGATTAAGTTAAAAAGGCTGATGATTACTTAGATTCTATAATATAAAAGCATCAATGTGAGAGTGATTATTGCAAGACGTTGGGCTGAATCATAAATAGGACACATAAACTAGTCTACTAACCGCATTGCCAAAACATGTTCTTAAGAGCATATGATTTGTTCATTTTCAAACTGCTACAGATAATCTTTCTTTAGGGTTAAAGTATTATTAATCCCCACTTCTTCGATTTTTGCAGATTCGAAAGAGCTTGGTAAAATTTTTGTAGTCCATGGACACAACGCCTTTCGAAACGGACACTGCTAGAATCAAAAAAATCACATACAATGGGAAGATAAGGATCTCAAAGGTTTTAAAGAAAACACCAGGTTCTGCTAATCAAGCCTTGAAAGAGATATCCATCCACAAATCGATATCCCACAAATTTATCATACAATATGTGGCAGACTTCGAAGATCAATGCTCTTATTGTCTTATAATGGAATATGCGGAGTTCAATCTGAGAAAACTCATAGTTCCAGACTTGGGACTGAATTCTTGCACAGTACACATGATATTTGTGCAGCTTCTGGATGCCGTCAAATATTTGCATTCCAAGGGGATATGCCACAGAGACATTAAGCCGGACAACATTCTCGTTGCCAGGGACGGAAACATTAAATTGTCAGATTTTGGCCAGAGTACATTGTTTCTCTACAAGGGGTACAGAAGGCTAAAGAGCTTGTCAGGCACGTATCAGTTTATGTCACCCGAAGTTCTCAGGGGGGACTATGACGGCGGAGCGGCTGATGTGTGGTCTCTGGGCGTCACCCTTATGAACGCATTGACTGGTAAGTATCCTTGGAGTATCGCGAGCCTCGATGATGAGAAATACAAGGCCTATAAACAAATAAAGTATCACTTCTACGATCCATTTAATCTGATCAGAGACCAAACCTTGAAATTGATTGAGAAAATCTTCAAAAGTGAGAAGAACCGCATAACAGTCAGTGAGATGCTGAAACATCCGTGGGTGATCCAGCAGTCTAGCTGTATTGATTCGGAAAACAACTGCACAAACAGTGATTATTTAAGCGGAAAAGAAGAGAGAACTGGGGATTTGCACTACACCCAGCCAGAAATTTTCAATGGAGATAGAAACATAAAGAACTTTTCACAGCCTGTGTATTTGCCCAACCTTCCTGTGATTCACAGGCTTTATCTTGAAGGGGGCGTTGAGGTGGCTTTGTCTAGCGTCAAGTTCATCTTGGCTGATCTTGGAGTCTTGCACTCTGTAAGGGAAAACATTCCCTGTGATAAGGCAAAGATATGCTTTTCAACGATTGACACAAGGAGAAATGCGCTTACAGGTGAGGTGATAATTCAAGATTCTGGAAATATGAGCATAATTACAATTCTCAGGACCAGAGGTGATCTGGTTGAGTTTAAGAAGTTCATCTGTTGCATAAATAGTAAGTTTTCATAAAATAAATAAAATTATACATTGGCAATCTGGTTACCTTACGTTTTAAAAGAAGTAACTCATTTGAGTAGTTCAGGGTTTTTGTTAAACAGAGATGACTTTTGTATTTCATGTTATCTGCAAAATTGATGAACGTTAATCTGATACTAAGCACTGGTTTTTGGCGAAAATCGCAAGCTGCGGCCCAGAAAGTTGCTCTTTTTCAAGACCAAAGGCTATTTCTCGTTTTTGGCAAAAATAGCATCAGCAGGATTCGAACCCGCGCACTCACTGAGTATTCGATCTTGAGTCGAACGCCTTAGACCACTCGGCCATGATGCTGAAGACGGGGCCTGGCAAGCATTTATTCCTGCACTTACACTCGGCCTCACAAAACTTTCTTGTTTATTTAGAGTTCAGAGATAGCAAGTTAGTGCCAAGAGTGAGTATGTAGCGTATTATAACAAAACAGAATATTTAAGTTGTGTTTTAATATTCAAGTAGATTAGGTCGACAGAGCCTATTCCTTCCAATTGAACTTGCATCTTGTGCACTGGTAGAATATTGTAGAAGGTTCGTCTGCAGACCTCGTTTGTATCTCTAAAAATAGTGTTTCTTTGCATGAGCACTTTGGACACTTCTCCTGGCACTTGTTGGCATATTTCAACTCATCTTCGTTTCCAAGTATTTTGTCAATAGTCTTAGTTTTAAGAACTTCTGTATGTGTCAAAATAGTGTTCAGCCTGTAAATATACGGGCATGTTGTGCATGTGAGTTGTATAGACTGCGTTTGTTCGGTAACCAATAAGTTGCTGCATATTGGGCAAAAGTACATTTTGGCCGTACGAAATTTTGAAAAATAATTAGAAGGAAAAACTGGTTGAAGCTTGATCCATGGTGGATCGTTACTAAGATAGTATGTCATAAATAAAGATTGTTCAGAAAGAATGTGCTACTGCCAGCCATCACATCAAAATCTCTGACATTGGTTTAATATTGCCTTTTGGGGTTTCAAAGAAAACTTGTACAGCCAATGTGTCCAGTTTTAGGGTTTGTTGGATTCCAAATGGCAGCAACCCAGGCTTTGGGAAAAATCGGCTTAGCTTTGATCTTCACTTTCTTTTTGATTTTGGAGCACATCATACTTTAGAAGCTTCAGAATCAGAAATATCTGTGCAATAAAGTAAATATTAAAATCAAATTTAAACAAAACTTTTTGATCCTTGCTTTGAGTGAAGATTGATTTTAACCTTGAGCTGAAAGTCTGAAATGTAACCTTTCAACTGCTCTTTCTGGCTTCATCAATTATAAGGATGCAAAGTCTATGACTTCGGTCATAGAATTGCATTCGTCTTAGTGTAGTCTCTTTTGCAAGTGTTTGCATCCTTGTCATTCCTTTACAAATTTGAATAAAATTTTCAGCCCATGACAACAATAACAACAATGCTAACTAGCAACATTCCGATTGTCGACAAGATCGAACAGCTGAGGATCTTCAGCACAACCCCCGCATTCCTCGAGGTGTTGTCCCAGCCCTCTGAATTCTTAGATGCACTGGTACCTTTTGCCCAGAAATTCTTCAAAGAAGTCCCGCCTGATTCTGCTCATACTTTCGGACAGACCAACGAGCTAAGAGTGTTTCTCATAAGACTTTTATCTAAGTTCAGATACGAAAATTACGATGCTCGCGCGATTTTGTCGATAGCATACGATCTGCTACAAAATGACAATATATTTAACAGGTACTTGACCTTAAAAATACTGTTTCCCCTGCTTGAGTCCAAAAACTATCTTTATTTCGATGAAAGCTCAGGTGAGAACAATGTGGCTGTAACACACGTCAATGAGGAAATAAGGATCCACTTGGGTATGATAAATTCCTTCTTTAAAAAAGAGCTGCCGTCGTTTGAGAATCCAGACAACACCCTTTGTGAACTTGGGTTTTTTACAGCTGCAGAAGCACTGAACTATTTAAAAGAGTTCCAGGTGAAGTATAAGCTCAACAAGGGCGCCTATGAAGAGATATTTATATCGATAGCGGAGACATTAAAGAAGTATTTCATGCAAAGCTATCTCGAGAAGTACTTGCAGAACAAGAAAATCATCTGCGAGTTTTGTTCCATGACGATCAAACTGCTAGACTTTGTAAATGTCTTCGCTGATGTTGAGACACAGAAAGGCATAGGTAGCGATATTCCTATATTTTTCACATCGTTCATTCCTGACCTGTGTTTCACCCTATACAATACAGTCCCGTTTGATTGCTACTCTCTTATGAATTCTGCATTGGCGACTATAGCTTCTTGTATCCAGTCGAGGAAAGAAATATTCTACAACTTGGAGAGGTATCTTATGAAAAGCACGTACCGTCTTGTCGATAACAGCTCTGCAGCCGCAGACTCTATAGCGACAAGAATTTACACCATAGAATTTCTTTCGGAAATCCTCATTATTTTCAGCCGGGGAATGTCCAGCATATGCTTTAATGAATTTGATCTTAGAATTAAAGAGATGCTTCCCCTGAATAGAAATGTGAAGCTGCTGCATGCCTGCAGCAAGGCATTTGTTTTAAACACTTCGCTTCTTTTAAATTATCCGATGGACCTGATGGAGATGAAACTGCTGGTTCAGAAGCAAATAAAAAATGCCTATAAAATATACAATTTGCTGCACTGCGAATCTGAATATTCTGCTCCTATAAAATCCACCTTTTGTTCGTCTGAATTATCTGGGATCAGCAGGAGGGAAAGTGCAGATGCGAAAAAAGAGGCAGTGTCAGTGCTGTATGAATCTTTTCTAGACTATATTAAAATCATAATCAAAGCCATGGTTGGCACAAAACTTGCCCCCATCGAGCAGGATGATGCCTACATTTTGTCGAAGTTGCTTATGTTTCCACTGACTAGAGAAATGAATTTAAAAGACCATTTTGTGTCCTTCAACGAGCTGCCCGTGGACGATCTGGAAAGAATAGCTGTGTTAGCTGCTGATGACATTATTTTGAGGTATTTTGACAAGAGCTATGCTTGGAGCCCTTTGCTAGCAACTCCTGAAATAAATTTCATATTCATCAAGGCTGCAAACATGATTATCCACGAGGACTTTATGAGCTCATGCTACAAAAGCTTTAATTTTTATCAAAGAGTCCTTCCTGTTGCCTACGGCTACTTCAAAATGGACAAGAAATATGCTAAAAATGAGTTTTCTGAATATTTGTCGGTAATTTTTGATTGCATCCTGCGCTTTCAGGAGACTCATGCTGATGAGGCCAATCTTTGTTCCTACGATGAAAGCTGCGAGATTAACATCTCTATTAAGCAGATGATCAGTCTCATTGACAATATGTTTTTGGATGTAAAAAGCTGTGAAATTGCGTATACTGGCCTGTATTTTATCTACAATAACTTCGAAAAAACGGTCAACGAGCTTTACAATCTTTACAATCTCTATTTTGATCCGTTTTATCTAGAATGTCTGTTTGACAGCCCAATAAGCTTGAATCTGCTCATAACAAAATACATGTGCTTGATCAACCCGATGGTTGCTGGCCTGAAGTCCACCAAAAAGCTGCGGGACATAGTCATTAAATACATAGAATATATCATTGAGTTCGATAACGAAGAGGGGCTTATGGACGAGCTGCTTCTAATCATTCTGCAGATGCTCAGGGACTTTGGGATCAAAGGTGTGAATGTGCTGGCAAGGATTAGCCATAAGCATAGGAAATCCCTGGATTTGAAAAGCTTCCAATTTTTTAAAATGCAGTCTTTCAGGGAGATTGAATTAACGGGCGATATCACAAAAAAAACTGACTTGGAGAGACCCTGCATAAATGACGATAAGATGTTGTCAGATGATATTGAAAATTTGAATTTGGAGATTGAAGATCTTCTCATGAATACTGTCGACGGGAGCGAGCTTTTGAGTGATGAAAATAAGATTACAGTAAAGTTTCAAGTCGACCAGCTTCTCAGATCAGTTATAAAAACAGCGTCTGGATTTGAGTTCTTGTACGACTTTAATCCCAGAGAATCTCACTATGCTCCCGTTGTTTCTAGATTCTTGGTTGCTGTCAACGTGGACTGCAGCTCTAAAGAAATGCATCTGAACTTTCTTGTTAAGCACTTGGATATGCTTTTAGAATACCATGAAAGACATCATATGTCTTTATTTCCATTTGAGACACCTGGCAACAACACCTTCCATCAAAGAGTTTTTCAGTCCATTTCTGACATCTTTCTGTGTTTTCTAATAGACAGCTCCCAGGCTACTTACGATTTTCTTCTCTCCTATGTTGCTACCCATTCCGACAGTTTGCATAAAATGGAAGTGTTTATTTATGCCTTGGTTGATGGCATGATTTATGCAAATGCGAGGTCAATGAAGATATTGAGATTTATGTACGAGGCCATCACAAACCTAGAAGTTAAAATCCACATCATGAATCTTTTGGTTTACAACCTGATTGAGTTTGTATACTCTTCTTCAGATTTGAAAAGCTTGCGGGCAGTAAGCTCTATCGACCAAATAATTAAGGAACGCTTCTTGATTGTCTGCAACAGCAGCTGTGTTACCAATAAAGACAGCCAAGAATGTGCGAGTGAAAATATCGACAATAACCTGAAGTACATTCACAAAGGTATCAGCTGCATTATAGAAGGCGACAAAATATTTAGCGACATGATCCATGCTATTCTTTTTAAACTCAAAAAAAGCCCTTTTGGCAGACTGTACGGCATAGTCCTGAATTTATGCAAAAACCTGCTTTCGTTTTATGCGTCGAGGACAAGAAGAATCTTTGTTTCGCTGATGGGAAATTCTTCGAATCATTCAGAATATGCCAAGGTGCTATTTGTAGAGCTAGAGTTTGACTTTGGGATTTTCGCAAACGTGGATAGCCTGCCTGAAATAGACAAGAACATTCTTTTGAGGGTTCTTACACACAAGAGGTTTGCAAACCTGCCGCAGATCTCAGACTATATTCTCAGATCTGTAGACAAGATGGATTATTCCAGCATAAGAAAGTTCGTGTGCTTCTTGAAATTTCTTCAAAACACAGATGTGTATGCTTCTTACAACAGTGGGGCTAGTGTCTCCAATATTTTCAACAATTCAGGAAAGAGTTTCACGAGTAATATTTTCAATGATGTTTTGGTCCCCACAAAGAAGTACATTCCCTGTATAGCAGTGCTGGAAGGCTTTTCCAGCTTAGAAGCCAAAAGAAAGTTTGTGGAGAACATAAGCAAGAATCCGAACTTTCAAGCCCAAAACTCAGGATCTTTCCGGGTTTACAGAAATTTGTTCAATTCATGCAAAATAACGAATTCCCTGAAAAACAACTTCATCGAAGTGTACAGCTTGCAGAATGCAGATTCTAAAATGCTTATTCTAGAGATATTGATCTACTGCTTGGAATATGATTTGCCTTCATTTGACTTTGTTATGAACCGTCTCAATGAACATAACAATGTACTGATGAAAGAGATTAGAGATCAGGTCGATGTCTTCTGTTTTAGTTCTAGCGTTTGCAATTCCACCATAGGACACAACAGGAAAATAGTGGATCTTTTTGTAACCATCAGAAACAGAATTTTGGTACAGCAGCATCACATAAAAGAGAATATTTTATGCTACTGTCTAGAGCACATGCATGTGCCAGTCATCTATAAATTTGTAGATTTGTGCATTCCCATGACCAAGGTTGTTTCTGAATATTTTACACTTTTCCTGAATGAGCACTTAAAATACTCTTCTCAAGCCTTCACACATTCGTTTGCCCACAATTTCAAAGAGCAGCAGCAGAAATCCAAAGCCGCCTATAATATCTTGAGGTATCTGAAAAGAAAAAAATGCAGGTTCGACGACAACAAAATTGTGCTTCTTGTGTATAGAGATCTGTGTGACACAGAATACGAAATTGAAGGCCTAATCAATTGGTACTTTAAGTCCTTTACAGCTGAAGACATAGAATTTCTTTATAGGATGAACAACAGTTTTATGGTAACATCCGAAAGTATTGTTTACAAAATGGAGCAGATTGAATCTGTTCAGCTGAAAAACTGGCTTATTGGATGCTTTTACAGGCAATGTGTTGCAAACGACCAGAACGGTAAGGCGGACATGTCTGAAATGGCCGAAGATGCTATCGATGGAAATGTGTTTATGACGAATTGTGTTGAGTTTTATTTGAAGCTAAAGACAGCCTCTGATGGCAGTCTTGATGAAGATGTTAGAAGGAGAAAGTCGTTTGCACTGTGCGAGGCGGGGGCTGACCAGTCAGATGTGTTTCCAAGCGACTGCTCCGTGGCTGAATATGAATGCTCGAATTCTGATCTGCAGGATGAAAACAGCCTATTTTATGAATCAGACGAGTCGGACGAGCTTGTGGATCTTTTTACCTGTGATAATTTTGCTGGCAAGAACATTTCAAGTAAAAATGTTCAGCAGGCTTCGAGTGTTGAGATGGACAAAGTGGAAGAAACCCCCAATATTAGACAAGGCAAGATTAGAGGCCAAGCCTCCAAAACATCCAAATCTGATGCTAGCTCATACAATCACGATTCTATTGATTATGGCGGCAGAGCCACAAAAAAGATGAAGTTGGAAGTAAAAAGGTCTAGTTTATCATTCTTGTTTACCAGTCTGCCAAACTCTATTCTTCCAATCCTGGAGTTGTTCTGTGATTTGAGAATTTACAACAAGGAACTGATTGAACTGTGCAAGAATAACGTCAGCTGGTTTATAAGGCATGCTTCATTGTACTATCTGTGTCTTTTTTCACCAGACCCCACATATTTTGAAGCGGTATTCAAGCTGTCATACCATGAGAGGAAGTATGCATTAGAATGCATTTCACTGCTGGCTGACAGGTTCGGGCTTGAAATGTTCTATGGAACAATATTGACTGTGTTGAGAAGTGAAATGCGTTTTAGAACTACCGAGTTTGTTTTAGTCCCTTTCCTTCTGCAAAGAAAAGAGTTGGTAAAGAACGGAGAGATTCTCCATGAGCTTTCTATCTTTGCCAGAAGACTCTTTTTAAAGGGGCATCTGAACTACCGTCTTCTTGAGTACATTAACCTGCATCTGTCACAACTTTCTCCGATCAAAAACAGTTTTATAGTCGATTTAAACAGTGTTGTAATAGAAAAAGAGATTGTGTCAGGAAACAATGTCTTGTTGTTTGACAGTACCATTTTCAAAGAGTCTATGTTTGATTTGCACAGGATTGCCATCTTTGTTTCCTCTTCGGCTGTCGGATGCTCTAGCACTCTGAGTACAAATTGTAAAGAAATCCTGTGTAATCCTAGAATGTTTTCCAAGATTCAACCTTTTTTGAGCAAGGAGCAATTCAGAAAAATATTTCTTGACACCCTGTCTATTACTCTCCCCAGAGAAGCTATTTTGTTCATTGAAATCCCTTATGAGTTGTATCTTGGCTCAACCCTAGACAATCAAATGACTGTCGTTGAACTTATTTTAGAGTCTTCTAAAGCATCGGATGGCAGCAACCCTCTGGAAATCAGTGCCATGAATTTTCCTACCATCAACAATTTGTTGGACAGTTTGGTAGCCTCCAGATATCCGAACTCCTCTCGCTTCTTTCTGTCTTTTATTAGCCTGACTAATCTGTTTCCAGACGAGATATCTGTTTTTCTTCTGAACCACATATTTGACAATGAATTTACATATCCTCCCTTGTTTGAGGCGCTTTCTAGCATTTTCGAGAAGATCTCTCCTGAGATATCCATGAAGCTGATGGCAAGAAAGCCGCTAAACATCCCCTCAGAGACATTTGAGAT
Organism: Ophioninae sp. B BG-2022a; assembly: GCA_030522765.1. Lineage (NCBI taxonomy): Eukaryota > Metazoa > Arthropoda > Insecta > Hymenoptera > Ichneumonidae > Ophioninae sp. B BG-2022a. The sequence continues at coordinate 62,474 of JAPYZJ010000309.1, forward strand.
GAATTTTTTGCACTTATTTCGGACAATCCCATCTTCTATCAACATTTTTAAGAGAGAGTTCTTTGATGGGCTTATATCTAGAAATAAGATCTCGCGGAAATGCTTCCTAGATCTTCTCTTTACTTTTGCTCCTCATGGCATTTTCGATGTTCTGAGATTCATATTTCTTTTCGACTTCAGTTCAATTGAGGACGAAAAGATAGAGTATTTTATTGTGTGCTTGATTTACAACTCTGTTGGCGACTTCTTATTCAAAAAATCTACCGGCTACGGCTCTTCTAGTTCCAGCAGCAGCAATGACTACAAATTTGATATATTTTATTACTCTTCTGACATCCAGTCTATCATCCAATCGTTATTGTCTGACATTTTTAGATGCCTCGATTTTTCTTCATTGCATTCCCTATTTCACATTTTCAATTCGACACCCTTTTCTTTGCGCATCAGAAAGCCTTTTATCTACTCTTTCGTCTCTGCAGGTTTCAAGACCAACGATATCTTTTACAACCCCTTCTCTCCTTCTCTGAAATTCTATGAAATGGTTGATACCCAGTTATTTTACGGTCTTGCTCGAGCAAAGGCCGGCTTGAGAGAAACCAAAGTGATCATTGATTTTATTGTGAATAGTGTAAATAATGACAAGGAGGTTATTAGTCGCATATGTGAGCTCTTTAAAAAAGTCGAATCAAGACAAATAAGCTATGTTGCCGAGGACCTGAACATCCTTGAGTCAGTTGTAAAGAGAATGTGCATGAACGAAGGCATCAAGTTCAACGGCATTCTTTCCAAACCCAGCATTACTGAAGAAGATAATTTTTGCAACCTGAAGCTTTTTAATTCTGATCTGAAGAAATCAACTGAAATCGACTTTATTGATCAGAGGTTTTTTAGCCTGATTGATTCTATTGAAAATGATAAAAGCGTCCTGGATGAGGTGAAATCTATTCTTGAGGGGCTCTCTGTCCTTGCCTACATTCCTAAGAATTCACTCTTGTTTTCGAAATTTCTGACCTACTCTTCCATTGTGTCTGAGATAATGGAATCTGCAATCATTCTTAAGGACAATCTCAGTGACTCAATCTACGGAAGATTTAGGATATGGATGTCAAGATATCCCTCTTTCTTGGCTTCTTTCTCTGAATGGAATTTGCTTGTGAAATGGAGATCTTGCATTTTCAACAAAGCCCTGGAAATAGTGCCCGAGCATGACAAAAGAAAAATAAGCAACGAGATAGGCAAGCTCAACTGCATATACGCTTTGAAATCTTTCAAGGAGAAGCTTTTTTACAAGTCGAGCAGCATTCTCAACGGAATCAATTCATCTGCCGGGCTCATTGAGATAAATCAGAACATGCAGAGAATACTTTTGGATCTAGAATGCCTTTACAAGATTCAAGACTATAACACGATGGTTTCTCTTATCAACTCGCTGAACATTACCAGATTCAGCAACGAAGACAAGGCTAGACTGTACTATTGGTCTACAAAAGCTTTCAAGAAATTGGGTAAGCTGCAGGAATTCGACAAGTTCAATACTCTCAGCAGGAAGCTTCATGAAATTATAGAACATAAGAAGGAGGATCTGGCTTTCCTACGAAACAATACAGAAGACAATACTGATTCCAATCTCATCAATAGCACATATAATCAGTATATCTCCAAGCTTATTGAGATAATAAATGAATCTTCAGTTGAGGACAGTCGGCCCTATGTTGTTGAGCTTTTGCAGAATGATCAGACCCGTCTTGACACAGTTTCTCCTCAGAAATTGTATTTTTTTGTCCCACAAATTCGAAATCCTGATTTCCTCATGTCTAAAAATCTTCTTCTGAAGTCCTCTAACAACTCTTTAGAGATTATCCATAACGTGATAAGCTCATTATGTGATTTTTCAGATGATGCCAAGGCAAACTCTTCTATTGCTAGGGCCAACAGTGCATCTGAGCAGGAAAATACTGGAGATTCTAACGACTTTGACAGTTTGTTTGAATCAAACAATATTACGAATTGTAATTTGGGATCTGCTGATTCAAAATCAGTTGAAAATGCTGCTAATAGAATTTTCTACAGCGAAATTCAAAACTCATTTAAAGTAAAGAAGAGTTCGCTGTTTCTTTTTGAGGGCGGCTCTGTCCTTCCTGGTGAATTTGCAAATTTAAAAAGTAAATATGACACCGTAAAAATGATGGAATTTATTGAAGCCTTCGATGCAAAATGCAGCACAAATGTTTTTTACATACGAAATTCGGATGGGTCACTGAGCAAGATTACTCGATCTGAGAATCAGGTGCATGATTCCCCCCTGATGCAGTTTATGGAGCTTGTCAATTCAACTATAAAATGCCACTCTCTTGAGCGGCTCCACTTTGATGCAGGCTTCATTCCAGTCTTGCAGCAATCCAATTACTTTTATTCTGTTCATTCTCCTCATGACTATCCCATTGATTCCTTTATAAAGCTCCAGCTCTACAAAAAGAATCGTAATTGCGGTTCGCTTTTTTCCGAGTATCTGGAAAATTCAAAGAAAAAATCCAAGCTGTATTCCTTTGTCGAGTCTGTCGAAAAGTGGAAAGACTTGCTAAAGCTTGAAATTCTTGAAAGGATGGCTGACTTCAACGACTTCTTTGTCTTGAAGAGAAACTTTATCAATTCCTATTCTTCTCTCATCTGTTTCCAGTATCTTCTTGGCACCAACTCTATTTCCTACAGAAACTGCTTCTTTGATGCCTTTTCTGGAAGATCTTATCTTAGCTTAGTCTCTTCGTCAAACATCAAAAAAAATTTCTATTTGAGACCCAACATGTCTAGCCTTTTTGGCGAGGATGGGCTCAATGGCCCCCTGTGCATGATTTTGAAAGAGTTTTCTCGGTGTTTTATCGAAAGCGATTCTTCAGAGATCTTCGAAAGGTATGCCTCTCTCTTCTTGAGAAATTCTATCTACAAGGATCTTATAAAAAGAATTTCTCCGCTTGCCAATGAAAATTTAGAAGATGCTTGCTTAGGTAGTTTATTTGACCAATCTGTCCATGCTGTTGTGAACGATATGATAGATCCTAAAAACGGTCTCAATGTTTATATCTCAGGTGATCTTTGTGATATTCTCACATTTTTATAATTGAACAGCTGACTTTAGTTGCTGTTTTACAATGGCCAGCATCCTGGGCATGCAAATACGCGTATGCCAATCGCATCTTGTCTGGCAATAATCCAACTGTCCATTTTCGTAATTAAAATACTTTATTTTTATAATCTTTAGTGACTGTATTGTGAAAAGACCTTGTCAAAATTAAACTGCTAACGTAATTTTATAAATAAAATCCTGTTTATTAAATTTCCTTTTATAACCTGCTGAGACATCAGCGAGTCACAAATTTTAATCTCTGAAGCAAGTGGTTATTCTAAATTATTTTGGCAGTCGCATTTGGTGAAGAAATTGGTCTTCAGTTGTCTTTATAACTCTAGCATGCCTTAGAAGCACCTGCAAAATATACATTTTACATCTAGCTAACCAAAGATAGGCGTCTTAGTTGGAGCTTGCATAAAGTACTTGGTAGGCCTATGCCTTTTTAAAAGGCAAAACTGACTGAAATCCTTCGTTTTCCCTCGTTCCTTTTATTGTTTTCAAATCATTCTTACTCATTCCTAGACTTTCCAGCACGTTTAGCTTTTTGAGCAGCTTAGGCCATACAATTTCATCAATGGTATTCTCAGCAACCAAATAGTGGATGTCTATGTTATCTTTCTGGCCAATCCTGTGGATTCGATCCTCCGCCTGAAGCATAGTTCCTGGATTCCAATAAAGTTCCGCAAATATTACCGCTTTAGCAGCTGTCAATGTCAATCCTGTGCAGCATGCAGTAAGACTCAAGATCGCAAGCCTCACTCTGTCGTCATTCTGAAAAGACTCGACCAAAACGTGTCTCTTGGAAGATATTGTGCTTCCATCTATTCTAATGTAAGAATACGAACCGCTCTTAGCGAACTCCTCAAGATTATCTAGCATTTCTTTGTGGTGAGCAAAGACTATGCATTTGATATTTTTCTCCAAAACATTCCCCAAATATTTGATGACAGGATCTTTCTTGATCCCTGCTGCCTCCCGGTACTCTTGCATTATCTGTCCATCCGGATTGTCTCCAACAAAGTCTGCATGCTTAGAAAAACTCCTATTCTTGCCTGGGCACTTAAGAAATATCTGTCTTCGAAACTTCAAAGGAAGCTCGTTCAATACTGTGTCTTTAGTCCTTCTTATCATAAAGGCTTTTTCTATAACTAGAGACAACTCCTCTGCATTGGAGCATCCCTTATAATCGTAATACAGCCCCCGTTTCTTCCCATCACAATACCTGTTTCCATAAACCTGAAAATTAGGATACAATGTTTTGTCCAGAGCACAAATAATGGGATACAACTCCAATGGCCTGCTTGTGGCAGGTGTTCCTGAAATCATTACCAGTCTAGAAGACTTTTGCAGTGCTGGAAGAATGAGCTTGGTTCTCTTTGATGTCATAGATTTTAAATAGTGGCATTCATCACATATGATGACTGAATACTTCTGTAAGATAATCGTGTCTATGAAGTTGACTGATAGATTGTAGCTTATAACTGAAATCTTTGATCCAAAATCACTTCTCTCATGTATCAAAGTGCTTTCTTCATTTAGAAACTGTCTTATTGAATCGACCCATGAATGGCACAGAGAAGACGGTGCAATAATAAGCAAGGGGAATTCTATCTTGTAATAGTTTGCTATCGCAAGGGCCTGTATTGTTTTTCCTAGGCCCATGTCATCTGCAAGCAACACTCTTCCACTTCTATTTATTGCAAAGTTTACTGCTTCCTTTTGGAAACTCATCAATAAATCATATATTCCCGTCTCTAGACTGTATCTGTCATCTTTAAATGATCTTCTGGCAAGTGCTAGGGTTCCTGCCGGTATTTTTTCAAAAATTATCCTGTTTTTAGTAAGATCAGAACAGACTTGATCAGTATATTCTATATCAAAACTCCAAGAATTAGATTTTAAGTCATATTCAGAACCCTTAAGCTTGGAAAGGACAGTGCAAACTATCTTATTTGAAGGCTTTATATAAATTCTAAACTTCTTTCCAATATACATCTTTACTTTTATCGGTGTATTATTTGAAGTCATCTCTTGCGGGCAATTGCTTTTAATTTGTGTTTTCAGCTGCTCTTGGTCTGCAGCAGAAGCATTGCAAGAAGGTGGCCATTTGAACTTTTCAGAGCTTCCAAATGCACTTTGCTCTACTTTGTCTTTTGTTTTATTTATATTTTTCCACATGAGCTGCTCATACGGAGATTTTTTATTGTTTTCTCCATCCATCTATGGGATTAAAAATGATTTTTCTGAAAGAAAAGACTTTTTCGGTAAAAAATCAAAATTTGTCCAGAAAGGACAGTTTTCAGTGCTACAGAAGTTAGAACGGTCTCTAGCAATTTTAATTTTGTTCCGCTAAATTTTATGAATTTAAAAATTACATATTTTGTTTTTCATAATACATTTTTGTAATTACGAGGTAAAACTGTAAAAAGCACACATTTGTTACCTTAAAAATTGACCCCATAAATCATATGAATGGCAAATAAAAATCAATTACGAAGAAATTAAGAAAATTGTAAGTAAACAGTTCTGAGCATGTAATTTAACGAGAACAGAAGTTACTGTAGTAAATAATTCAAAGCAACATTGCCAAAGAAAAGTATCCAGTGCGCGACAATATTGTTTATAGCAAAATAATATTGTTAAATGGCATAATGGGTAAAAAGTAATGTAAACAATAATTGAATTTACGTTTTTACTCACATAACATAATAAAATAGCTTTTAGTCTGCTTGCAGCCAGAATTGCAAGCATTTTAACAATGTCTAATTGTTATTTTTTTTGTAAAAATTTTTGTAAAACTTTTGATCTATTTTATATAAAGATTGTAAACCCGAGCCAATCAATCTAGAAATATTGCTTGAAGTTTTGCCTTGGTCAGAAACTTATATATTAGAGCACTAGAATCAAATATTGATAGTCAGATGATCAGAAATTTATTATGATTCTATGTCCTCTTCCTTTCACATCTGCAGACAAAATATTAATGCCAGAATATTTTTT